>JAYJMB010010532.1:2114-49118 GCA_036873735.1 Pouteria campechiana
ACACCACGAAGTTCTCCCTCCCTTCGTCCCTGCTTCACTGATTCAATGGTATGGACAACCAAAACAACATGGTGTTTGCTTAGGTCACAAAAACCATGTGTCAGAACACTAGCCACAAACATCTCTACCCATGCAAATCAAAATTCCAACCCCTACGCCTTCTTCTGATTCAACTGTACCTGCAACCAAATGAACAGGTGCTCACCTCGATTCGATTTCGATTGGTAACTACAACAATTCAAGCCATAGGCCACGAGCATTTATGCACCGTTTCTGTCCGGGGCCATTTGAGCCTTCCCCTTCCCCTCTTTCGCCAGTGATCATCCGACCAGATACAACCAGATAATGCCCCCATAAAGCCATGATCCAGCCACAGGGCAGGGAGGAACCAAAGTAGGTTCCCGCCTAAAAAAAGCCTGCCCAACAGTCAAAAGCCGAATCCCAGCAGTCGTTTTTGGGTTTTTCGATGGTTTTTGACAGTGGAAAGCTGGATCTTTTTGAAAGGGTCTGCGTCCCAGCATATTCCTGGGTTTTTGGACATTGAAAAAATGGAATCGTGAAAACCACATGCCTGAGGAATTTTACGACATCCTCGAATGAATGGCACTCTCTCCTCTACAAAATCACTCCATTCTGCCAATCTAAATATCATTCACGGGGGCTAAGCACTCAGTCCAATGTCTCTCAAGCAAGGGATTGGGTCTTGCACTTGCAGCCAAGGGTTCTAGGATGCTGCTGGCTAGCATTGCCCCCCTGAATGCATTGGCGATGCACTATTTTCAACCACGAGGCTAGTTAATTTGTTAATCCCTCGTAATAAATTTTAATTATTTAAATTTATGAAAAAGTTTACAGTAACAGGCAGATTTATAAATTAAATGGGTCGCAAAATGTAAACATCTGATGATTTCCCAATGTACACAAGAGGGGCTAGAGCAGAACATCAGAAGCTAACCCAAATTGGTTTGGATACTTGCAAGGCGAGAGGAAAAGTTCTATCCCCAATCATTTAATTTAACATGACATTTAACTACCTCCAACAACCATATTTTTCCCTTTTCTCACTAATATTTCCAATCATCAATCATACCTGTTCTTAATCATTTACCTTATCTTTCTTTCTTTTCTTTTTTCATTTCAGGACTGATGTCATCTTATACCATTTACATCTCTTTTTAAACACCATCACTCTGGCAGCAGTTCCGAAAGCAAACTTAGAATAGAATGCTCTTGCCATCCGCGTTTACGTGCACATGGCTTTCTTCACACAGAAGTTTTCTCGTTTCAATTATTAAAAGGTTCAGATGATCCAAAAGGTAAAAACAAACCAAATAAGCAAGAAAGTTGCATATACCATAAAGGAATGAACAGGCCAAAAAGGAAAAGACAAAACTGCCCCTTCTTGGAAGCCTAGGTCCCACAGGATCCTGTGCGTTAACAAGACCATCACCTCTACCTATACACAACTCCAAACTCATGATAAAAATATACTGGCGTGTCCCAGAATGGGAAATGCGATCAGACCGTCCAACTCTTGGACTCAGGGACTTCTCTTCTCAGCTGATTGTAGACATTCATCATCAAAGGGAAGCTGGTAATCTTTTTGTATTGCTTGCCACCTCTTGCTGCACAAGTGCAAAGGTCATGAGCCCAAGGTTAAAAAATCCAAACAGAAGGAAAAAAAAATCCAGATTTATATGGAGAGTAAAAGGCTGAGGACTAAAAAGGATGAAGCGGGCCAAGGCGACCACACAAAATGCGCCATTGCTACCAATACCACAGGGAAAAGAAAGCTTCAAATTGCTAGTTAGTTCACAAAGCAGCACACAGCACTAATCCACTGCTCTACGTCCTTCCCTGAAAGTTCATCTTGTCCCAACACAAGCCCACACGACAAAGCTGTTCCTCCCTCCCCTCCCTGCCTCTCTGACTCAACGGTATCAACAACTGAAACAACATGGTATTTGTGTTGGTCACTAAAACAATGTGTCAGAACTCTGGCCACAAATACCTCTACCTATGCAAATCAAAACTCCCACCCCCTCACCTTCTTCTGATTCAATTGTATCTGCATCCAAATCAACTCAGTTCAATTCAATTTCTATTGGTAACTACAACAATTCAAACTGTAGGTCATAAGCAAATTATCCACCATTTCTGCCCAAGGCCTTTTGGGCCTCCCTTTCCCCTCCTACAACCTTCAACAAGGACTCCAGACTATTAACGGGGATGATTTTATACACATTTTTGTAAAGACATACCAAATCAATTCTGCATTGAGCCACAGAGAAAATCAAAACAGTTTCAAATATGATAATCTGTCTCTCCTAGAGGGATCATCTAGTAAGCAAGTCGTTTTCAAGTTTTGTCCCTGAATCACAATGGTATCCTCATATGATCTCACTTCCCCGACTGTAGTTCAAACTTACAGGGCATTAGTAAAAACCAGAATATGGACATACCTTCAAGATAAAATTATAATGGTTAAAAATCATATGGACCATAACATTAATGCACGCCCATTTCTGGTTGATATATGTTTTAGTGCCATGTGCATGTCAACCTGAATGCTATGTTGTCAGCTCAAACCTAGAAGAATCCGCTCTCTGAGCATCTCAAGAATCATTGTTGTGCATATACACTGAAGAACAAGAAGTATCACTGCATAACTAATCATCACAAATCATCTAAAATAGTCGTTCCAATAAATATTTTATGGTAGTTCTGTTTCAGTACATGAAAAATGTTAAATTGAAAAAAGGGAAAAGAAAAGGAAAAGGAAAGACAACCAAGTAGCTGCATGAGTGAGGAAAACAGTTCAGTCACAAATTGAACAAAAATTCTAATTGCCAGAGAGTAGAATCAGCAGCTAAGTTATCAAGCCTACAGCATGTGGATCATATGAAAAGCTTTGAGAAAAATCATACCTGATGATAAGGGATGAACATGTAGTCAATGAAAAATATAAGAACAGCTATAGATTATTCTCCCATGCTTTCAGTGTCTTCTTCCATATCACTGATTTCAAGATCAGCAAGCAGCTCCTCCAAGGGCACTTTAGGAACATCATCACCATCTGTCACAGATGCCATCTCTGATGGCTGATAATCTTTATTACGGTACAATGATATATTAAACCTCATCTCTGGGTTCTCCTCTAGGTCCCTTAAGAACTCCTCATACTCAGTGTTCCTCTTGTCTTCATCAATTCTACCCCTAGCAGCATTGTCGACCTCCATGTTCAGGTTCTTCAGCTTCCAAGCACGAGACTTTCCTCGCCTTTTCTGGCGCTTCTCCTCATAGCTCTTCTTGACTAGGACTGCTTCCGGCAGAACAAGACCCTTATGCTTGTCAAGTTCAAAATCATTACTATTAGCTCCATATAAGTCATATCCAAGTGCATAATCCCCAGGATTCAAAAGATGCCCGAGATGGGTTTTCACATTGAAAATCCTATCATTTTTACCAAAATCAGAAACTCGTGCCACCTGAGCATCAGCCAAGGCATACTTTGTGCCACCAATGGTGTTCGGAGAAGTCTCAGCTTCTATATCCAATACTATGTATTCCACAAGCCGCCTACTCGAAAGCAGCACCCCGAAAGGAGCCCTCCAGTACTGATTCGCATCCATGTAAGCATGCCGGAGAGTAAGAGGATCCAACAGCATTATGCTATTGCTCACCTTGGTGCACAAAACAAGAGGACCCAGATTGCCCAAACTCACCGCAACCTTCGGGGGCAGGCAAATCAAATCCTCCCGACAAATTGGGCAGATTTCAACAGAAAATGTGTACTTGTAGTTAAAATTGTTGCTCTTGAGATCATGTGAAACAAGCTGTTTATCATGGCGGCTCCTAACCGGAACCACATTACCCAAAAAGTCAACAAATTTCACAGCATGACTCCTATTCCCAAAGAAAAAGTCGATACCCTGATCCATCTGCTTGATTTTTATCGCCCGAACAGCAGCATCATGCTTTAGAATAAGCTGCTCCAAATAAAAAAACGTTCTTCTGTGAGAAACATGCTGCCTGAGCTGAACAGAAGCAACCCACTGATCGGGGTTGGCCTGAACGCGAGAACACGACTCGCACATGTGCTCCTGCTGCACGTACTCAACGATGTAGGCCTGTTCTAGAATCGCTCCGTTGAGTACCTCCTTCTGCACCCTCAGCTTCACCTTGATCCGCTTCGAGTGCGGCTCAGTCCAAACAAACTCTGCATGAACCAGCCTCACCTTGCTCAGATTCTTCAATCTTTTGACGCAGAAGGTGAGGAGCTCTTTCGATTCCAGC
Source organism: Pouteria campechiana (assembly GCA_036873735.1). NCBI lineage: Eukaryota > Viridiplantae > Streptophyta > Magnoliopsida > Ericales > Sapotaceae > Pouteria > Pouteria campechiana. The sequence continues at coordinate 6,411 of JAYJMB010010532.1, forward strand.
TGGGCTTTCACCCACGTCCTCGGCGGCTGCAGGTAGGAATCGCATTCCGGGCAGTGGATGATGATAACGTGCTTCTGGAGGCCTTCTGTGATGTCGACCTGCGAGCGCAGGCACTTCACGCACATGTTCGCAGCGTTGGGCGCCATGGGAATCCCGCACATGCAGCAGAGGACGCTGCCGACCGTCTGCTGGAGCTTGAACATGCCTGCTACCTCTTCCGCCATTGCTGATTACTCAACCTTCCTATCAAAAGATGATGAAAACTGGATTAAAGATGAAGAATCAGATTTTAAAAAATGGAAATTTCAGAATTCAGACAGTATAACAATACTCTTTTTAGAGGGAATTGACTCCAACCGAATGGAGATTTTCGGTGGAAGGAGATCAGGGGAGGAAGATTAAGACAACGGAGAGACGAATGATTGCCGTAACCGACCTAGGGTTTAGGGCATGGTTGGAGAAGCAGAAGCCGGGCCTCTAGAGACGGAGCCGGACACGTTAAGCCCACCGAAGGTGTTGGCCCACGGTCAAAGGCAGCGGGGATGACGTATGAAATGATGAAATCTAAATGACTCGTTTATTTAATTTAGAGACTAATTTCACCAGTAACAATGAATTTTGTTTGACTCAATATCATACATGATGTTTTATGTATACTTGACATAATTTAGAATATTAAAACTCATAGAATATTTAATATTGTATGTGTTGATGGTGTATGTGTACGTAATCTGCTAGAACTTTAACAAAATAGTTGTTAAGCATTTTTTTTGAAGCGAAATTTTTTAAAAAGATCGTAGATTTTTTCCAAATAATTATAAGATGGTTAAAAATGTTTGAAAATCTTTAAAAGGGTTACAATTTACCAATGTTTGTGAATTTGTTTCAAAATAATTAAAACCCAAAAAGATATTGTAAAGACCGACGATATGCACTTCATTCTTTATTTTTCATTTTACTTTTACTTTCAAGTATGCCTTTAGATGGCCTTTTAACTGTTGTAAAATGGGAAATTAGATAGCTTCTACACAGATGCAAATTACACCAAGATTAACCCAACTCTAACTTATTAGTAAAAGCAAGGCACATATTTCATTCTAAATTTATTTTTCATTTTAGTCAATGTGGCGATGTGTGCCTCTTTACTCTCTTCAATGTTTCTCTCAACCTCTAAACAATAATGTTGTGTTGATCCTATTAACTTCATTTTAGTAAATTAGATGCACTATGCACTTGAAATGTTATACTGCTAAAAAAACTTTTCTAATTCAATTATCCACTTGATGAAGATTTAGAATCAAACCATCTATCAATTTTATAAACTCCAACTTTAACCTTTTTTTGTGACATCATCATCCTTAAAGATATGCATATGTTCATTTACCACTAATTGTTGTAGATGATGTGAGAAGTCTTATATTGAAACCCTACATTGTTACGAACATTCATTCACATGTGTTTCTCAATTTTGAAAACTTTCTAAGTTCTGCTGAAAACGATCTACCCATACCCATAGATTAATAATAATTCTTAAGTTTACTTAGAGGTGGAAGAATACCCATATGTTGGTGGCATGGTTTACAGATCATGATTACGCCCATTTTGAGATGATTACCCTACATTAAATCCTTAAATCTTCCACAAGATGTTTGTCTAAATGCTTTAATATGGACTAAGGTTGGAAATCTAATTGAATTTGAAACTAGTTTTGGAGTTGATATTACATGTGGAATAAGGACTTAGTGAATTTGGCTTGATCTAGGGTTCAAGTTTCATATTGTTAAGTTGAGAACTCCTATTTTTTTTTAGGAGGTCACAAGTTTAAGAAAAAATTTAACTAAAATTTTAAGTTGTAAATTAATAACCATGATAGGTGCAACACAAGTGGCTTATAATAAAATAATGATACAATTTAGAAGCACAAATATGTATACCACTATAATATAAAAATTCAAACTAAAGTAATTAATTTAAAGATATTTTATAAATTCACCAAAGTAAGCAAATACTTAATAAAGAAAGGTAACCTAACTTCCTTAATAGACAATAAGTTAATTCAAGCTCAATTGGATGGGCTATATCCTAAAAACCTTTCTCAAGTACCTATGTACGAAACTATAATTTTTGAAAAAAATAATTTGCAAGAATTTCTAAAGTGGGCTTTTCTACAATTTTCAATAACTCAGGGGTGATTCTATAATTTTTTAGAGCAAGTTTAGTTTGCAAATTACAAAAATTGGAGGGTATGTTTTAGTAAAACTTTTCAAATTTAATTTCAAATAGAAAATTAGAGGAGTGTGTTTAAAAAATAAAAAAAATTGCTTCAGTCATCTTCATGAGGTCTCACACGAAGGCTATAACAGAGGTGGGTTTTCAAACCCAGTAGAAGTCATCAGCTGCGATGATAGTTAAGGCCAAAAGGAAGGTTGGAGAGTTTCAACGACAAGTTTGGTGGTTGATAACTTGTTAGAGTGATGGCATAGAGCTATAAAGTTTAATAGTTGTTGAATTTGAAGAAAAAATAACATACTTGTTGCAACAGAAGCCATTGTAAAGAAATAAAGAGTATATTTTCTTTAACCCAAGAGCCCCCTTGATAATAGGAGATTTTGATAGGGAGGTGTCACAGTAGATAGCTCTATTGAAAAGATCTGAAACTCTTTTATAAAAAATGTATAATATAGTTTCCCACCTATCACAAGTAGGAAAGTTTACACAATAATAATACACATGCATATTCCAACAGTCTTTCATTTGGCCACATATCACTTAGTACATAAACACAATATTCGCATTGGATATAATTAACAAAGCGAGTCTTGATGATTATACATCATTTCATGACATACTTTCTTCCAAGCACTACAAAATTGAAAAATACTATATAACTAAATATCATAAAATGTTTATTTTCTCAAATAAGCAAGCAAATTAATCTCAAATGTGATCACATAAAATCTTACCTTTTATCCCATGCAAATGTCCAAATGGACTACTGCTAAATATTCACAAAATTCAAAATTGCACACATATATGAAATAAATGTAGCATAAATCAAATATTAGAAACTTAAATTTAACTCAAACATCACAAATGTGTCTTACAAGGACTCAATTAATCCCATATGAGTCACTTGATTACCAAAAACCTTAATGGTAAGAGCCTTAGTCAATGGATCAACTAACATTAAATTCGTTTTAATATGCTTCACAGACACTTTATGTTTCTAAATTCTTTCACAAATAATACTATACTTCACTTTGAAGTATTTGTTGTTGCTTGTAATCCTGTTTGTGTTTCCCAATAGCACTATAGAAGAGTTTTCATAGTGAATTCACATTAGCATCAAGATAGACTCCATGATTCTAAGTCTCTTGATGAATTTTCTCATTCAAATAGCCTAGTTTGTAGTCTCATAGCAATCAATTTAATCAGTATAACATGTAGAAGAAGCAACATGATGTTGTTTCTCACTCTTTTATGACACTGCACCCCCAGCCATCATAAAGATGTAACTAGTAGTCGATTTTGTAAACTTAGTACATCCAGCAAAATTTGCATTAGAATAACCAATAACATCGAGGCTATTGAAGCACTGATAAGTAAGCATGAGGTCCTTTGTGCCTTGTAAATATCTGAGTACTCTCTTGCTAGCTTGCCAGTGCGCCAATCTAGGATTACACTGAAATCTTCCTAAAAGACCTACAATAAATAATATATTTGACCTTGTACACATCTACATATACATCAAGCTCCCAACTAATGACGCATAAGGAAACTCGATCATGCGTTTCTTTTCGAGATCATTTTTGGGATATTAATCAGTAGATAACACTACTCATTTTATAATGGGTGAATCATGCGTGTATAGTTTTTCATACCAAATCTCTACAAAACCTTAAGGATATAAGCTTTCTGGGATAATCCAAGCAATCCTCATACTCTATCTTTATGGATTTCAATCCCAAGCATATATGAGGCTTCTTTCATATCTTTCATCTCAAAGTTCTTTGAAAGAAATTGTTTTGTCTCATAAAGTAAATCTTTATCATTACTAGGAAGCAAAATATCATCTATATAGAAAATGAGGATGATAAATTTTCTAGTCAGTCAACTTGAGATATATATAATAGTCCATTGCATTTTCCTTCACAGTGCTATAAAATTTCTTATACCATTGTAGGGAGGCTTACTTTAGTCCATAAATAGACTTATTAAGCTTAAATGAGCTTATACACTAAATGTTAATTTTTCTTTACAGTGAAAATCTTTGGTTGCTTCATGTAAATATTCTCTTTTAGTTTACGATTTAAGAAGGCTATTTTGACATCCATCTCATGTAATTCTAAGTCATAATGAGCTATCATAGCCGTAATAATTCTCAAAGAATTTTTCATCGAGACAGGAGAATATTTTTAATGAAAGTTGATGCCTTCTTATTATGTAAATCCCTTGGTAACTAGTCGAGCCTTATATTTATCTATATTGTCTTTGGAGTTCCTTTTGGTTTTAAAGACTTATTTACACCCAACGGGCTTAACTCCTTTAGGCAACTCTATAAGGCCTCATATAACATTAATTATCATGGAATCAAGTTCTTCTTTCATGGCAATCAACCATTTTTCAGAATTATAATCGCATGGCTTATTCATAACTTAAGGGATCGTGGTCATTAAACATATATACTATATAGTCATCATGGATTGCAATCTTTTCGAGACTTATGAATCTCTTTAACATATTATCACCCGAAGGCTATGGTTTAGGAATATCTATCTCAAAGAGCTCTGGATCATTGTGTTCCTCTTCAATAGGTTCTGCCTCAACTGACTGATTCTGCACTACAGGATGTGGTATAGGATCAAATATAGGTTCTACAAATAGGTTAGAATCTATATCTTGCACAGATGAAGTTTCCCACTTCTCTAAATCAATAATTCTAAATGGAATACTCCCACTGGGCCCAATTCCTTGTTTCAATAATGACTGATATACGTGTACGACAATAAAATTAAAGACCTTTTGACCTTTTAGGATACCCAACAAAATGATAGCTTACTGTTCCAGGGTCTAACTTTCCCCATAAGGATTATATGGTTTAGCTTCTGCTGCACACCCCCACACATGAAAATGTGCAAGGCTAGGTTTCCTACCAAACCATAGCTTAGAAGGAGTTTTAATAATGAATTTTGTAGGAACACTATTCAAAATATATGCATAAGTTTTTAGAGCCTTATTCCAAAGAGAAAGTGACAATGATGTCCGACTCATCATACTCCTTACTATTTCCATTAACGTTGTATTTTGCCTTTCGACTACTCTATTTTGCCATGGTTCCCTAGGCATTGCATACTAAGCTACAATACCTTGATCTTTAAGGAACCTTGCAAATGGACTTAGTTTTTATCCTATACCAATATAGCTACCACAAAATTCTCCACCACGATCTGATCTCACAATTTTAATTTTACTACCTGTTTGTTTTTCCACCTCTAGTTGATAAACTTTAAAACCATCAATTGCTTGAGCCTTATTAGATAAAAGATACAAGTACATAAATCGTGAGAAGTCATTTATGAACATTATGAAATATGTTTGGCCATCTATGTTGGTTCTAGTAGGATAGCTATACCCATGAGGAGAGGGGTGAATTAGGTTTATAAATTTTCTTGCTTGTCCCCTATTTAAATAATATACCATTTTATGTGCTTGTGTGCAATATAGTATGAGATAAATGATTAAGCAATAATGTGCAAAAAAAGTAAAGCAATCACATAAATAAATAAGTACACATAAACAACATAATTTTTTTAGTAGTTCAGAAACTTCATCCCTACATCCACTCTTTTAACAGTACTCATCCATTGTGCCTTGGACTCCACTATATCCCACATAATGGAAATATAATAATACTCCCAGTACTCTTCTAGATTCTAATTCTAGGGGGCGTAAGCAATGTTCCCAACACTCTTCTGGATTCTCCAGGGGGCATAAACATAGTGCTCACAGCACTCTTCTAGTTTTCACGAGCTCAAGTTTCGAAGATCACCAAAAAATTTACTGGTTTTCTAAAGTTCATCAACAACTCTCTAGTTTCAAGTTTACTAGAAAACTTATACACTTTTACATAGTATTTCTCTTAAGCAAGGGGGAAAATCTGATCTTTTATAACTCTATTTGATATAAAGATCTTCCAATAATGTAAATGTTTAAGTTCAAGAATAGATAACTGAAAGTTTAAGCTCCTGGTCATGGGTAGAAGGATTTGCATAAGTTTAAGCGCATCTAAAAGTATTCTTTCACCCCATTGAATCATCTCACCTCTTCTCCTTAAATAACTCTCTTAAAAATTGACCATTGGGGAAAGATGATCTTCGTTAAATGCAAAGATGAAAGTAAATGAGTAGGAAATAAATATAGAAGACCGTTCTGATAATCTCTCATTTGAAAATGTCATCTTCTAATTAATTCTCATATGCTTAGAGTCATTCTGCATTGCCAATCTTAATATAGAAGAAGGTGAATAGCTAGTTCAGGCAGCTGATGAATGAGGAGATGTTGTAGCTCTGACTTGATTCACGATTTTGGAAAGAAGACAATAAATTTTCACAAATTCAGCTGCTTTACTTTGACTGGTATTTTATTGTATTCGTCTGAAGTTAATATTCGACAAAGTCTCTTTTCAGTTGAATAGATAAAATTATTATTTTATCTGCTACCTTCTCATTGTTTATTCAGATTTTGAATAGAGTATTCAGATTGACATCATTGAGCATATTTCAAAATTTCTGTCACTCAAACTTTCTGAAATGTACAGATGGTTAAACTAAATATTCGCGGTTTTTCTCTTAGAAATTTGAATGGGTTCTTGATGTTTGATTCTTGTTTAACACTTAGAACTTTCAAGTATTTTGTTCTTCTTTAATGAATTATTTATTTTTACAATCCAAAAAGGCTATGGACTGCTTGAAAGAATATTGTTGTAAGATACAACTACTACAGAGTGTTAAATTTTTTATATTTGAAAATAATGATTTTTCACTGTAGCACATTACTGTAGCAGCATTATTGTAGCAGATCATTGTAGCACTGCTTTGTCTAAAGTAAGTATTAGATGAATATGTTTGTCTTTTGGTACTATGGCAGAGTTACTGTAGCACAATTTTATCTGTTGATTGGTCTGAAGTAAGTATCAGACAAATCTACCTGCTTAAAAGTTTGTCCATTGGTATTATAGCAGAGTTACTATAACACTTCATTTGTTAATCGTCTGAAGCTTTGGCTGTAGGCTATTGTAGCAATTCATCTGTTATTTTGTCTACTAATTCGAACTTTGTCTTCTACTTCATTTTCCACTTCATCTCTTACTTCATCTGCTAAGTCGTCTGAAGCTTTACTTCATCTTCCACTTTGTCTGATACTGTAGCAAAACTACTATAGCAGCACACTTCGTTTGTTGCATCGTCTGAAGCTTTGAGTTTTGTCTTAGACAAACTTCTTCTTCCATTTTGTCTGGCACTATAGCACTACTTTAGTATTTTACTATAGCAAAAGTATTGTAGTAGCACACTTGCACTTGGAAATTTATACACTTTTGCCATATTGTTAACTTGACATTTTTCATTATAAATCATAATATAATTATCCGTATGAAGTTTGCATAAGTTATAAAGCACGGATATGCAATTTAAATCATGATTTGTTTTTATAAACTCATCTAAGCACTTATTTTTTCATTTAAAAATATATCTGGACTTTTATCAAAATAAATATGCTTACGTAAATAATATCCTAATAAAGTATGCATATTTCAAACATATCTTTTTACATTTTAAGTTTTCTATACTAGAAGTATGATTAGCATAAATCAAGTCTTAAGACAAGTTTTGTTGTCATCAAAATCATACAATAATCCCAACAATCTGAAGTTGGAAGACTCAGTTGTCCGCAAATATCCGTATGCACTAATTCTAGAATCTCTATGGAATTTATGACACTTCTATTAATCTTAGTGGCTATCTTACCCTTGATGTAATCCACATAAGTTCTAAAGTCAGTAAAATCAATATCTTTAAAAATATTTTCATTTACTAATTTTCAAACTCGCATAATGGAGATATGCCCTAGTTTCCAATGCCAGATAACTGATGATTTTTCATTTAAACGTACTCGTTTAGTTCTAATATTCACATTACTTGGTCCAATTACATCATAGTGTAAGATAGAAGAAGCATCCATAGGCATATTCAAAGCATAAAGACCATTTATTAAAATACCAGTGCCAATTACAGTGGATAATTTCACTATGATCAATTTATTCAAAAAAATTAAACTGATATCCTTTAGAAGCAAGACGTGACATGGGTATCAAACTTCTAGTAAAGTTTGGCATATAAAAGCATTTTCAAGGTCTAGAATATGACCTATAGAGAGAACTAATCTAAATGTTCTCACAAACTCTATAGTTGAGTGGATCCCATTCCTAAGATAGATGTATTGCTCACTGTAGTTTGACTTTCTCCCATTTAGTAATCCCTACATAGAGTTAGAAATGTGAATGGTAGCAACAGAATTAATCCACCAATTATTAGAGCCTTCAACTAAATGAAATTCTAGTGAAACAGAAGAGTAATTATCTTTCTTCTAAAGTTAAGTGGTAAATTTTTCATAATCTTTCCTGAAATGCCTAGGTTTTTTGCAGAAGCAGCATAGCTTAATACCCCTTTTCTTGCCTTTGAATTTACCTTTTCTCTTTTTATTTTCTAAGTCATGTCCATTACTAGTCCTAGAGCCATTTTTATTTTTAGTGGAAACTATATAGGCAAAATTCAGTCTTTCCATTTTCAATCTATCTTCCTCTTATACTAACTTGGCCAAAAGTTTATTAAATGACCATTCCACATTGTTGGTGTTAAAAGATATCACTAGTTCATATTGAATGAGAAGAAAATGAAGCACAAAATGAGATAAAAGAGAATCAGATATATCAAGACCTCAATTTTGAATGCGAGAAGCTAAATCCCTCATCTCAAGAATGTGCTCACGAATTTTACTGGTTCCATTGTATTTTATTACTATTAGCTTAGAGAGGAAAGAACTCTCCATAGCTTTGTCAATGGAGATATGTTGATCTTCTATGGATTTTAAGAGTTTTTTTGCCATCTTACTTTCATGTATGACATGTCTTATATTAGGAGCAATCCTGGAGAGAATCAACATTCGACTCAAACAATCTGATCTTTCCCACTTTTGCTATTGGTCAATGTGAGCAGGTGTGTTATTTGTAGTAAGATTAGGTGGCATCTCTATACGGAAATAAAGGTTAAGATCTATATATCCCAATGAAAACCTAATCTGATCTCACTATTCACGAAAATTATCTCCTTCCAATATGGGGATATCATCATTTCATTCATGCCAACTAATCATAGTAATAAGCAATAAAATAAACAAATAATAAACTCCCATAAATCATAAATACTAGGCGAATAATAATCACATACTATGAAGCAAATACTTTTCCTTTAAATAACACATTTGCATCTCCTATAACTATGAGCGATTACAAAAGACACAACATGCTAATTAAAGAAAATACTTCTTTATACTGACCTTTATATTAAATTAGGGAGTCCTATGAGATACAATCACTAAATTAATATATTGGTCATAAACTGGTAATTTCAATGGATATATAGTCTCAATTTTATAATTTTCTCATATAGAGTTAAGGCAATAATATGATAATAAACCCTTTTTCAATTGTCACATAATTTTAGATTGTTATGGGTACACCTAAAATACAAATTTAATCAAATTATAATATTGAGTTTTTACTCATTAAATCTCATCAAAACATCTAATTTTCATCAAGACTATTATGACCACATCTAGATGAAAATAAAATTTATCTGATTAAATTTACCATAAATTGGGGTTATTATTGCAATAACCAGTATAAAAATATAATAAATTCAAAAATTATGCATTATAAAAAAATACGTATTTATAACATATTAATTCCACAAAATTATGCCTATTTAATCATAGATAAATAGCATAAAAATAGATAATCAACATTTAGCACTCGCAAATGATAAAAATAACCTCAAAATTAATATAGAACGCCCAAAAATACAAAAATCAACTATAAGATCATCAAAATTCAACTTCAAACGACCTCAAAATCATAATTTTTATTCAAGCCATTTAAATAATAATAAAAAATAAATAATAAAAAAATTAGGGCAAAGCCCTTTCTTCTTCCCACAGCTGCTAGCCCCCATGGCTGCCCTCAAAATCACTTCCCTACAATCGTTGCCCCCATCGTCGTCCACTGTATCCAACTACCATTAGCACCTCTTGCCGCTTGCATCGCCCACCCTCTCCTGGAGCATTAGTAATGTGCGTTAGCGGCCATGGCTGCGGAACCAGAACCCATTGCCCATTGTTGCCAACGCTGTCTACCACCAATGCCCGCCGTTTGCTCCATCTGTCGTTGCCCAAAATTGCCAATTGGGCTAGATGAGAGTGGTAACATGCGTTTGGTCTGGTGTATGGGTGACAACTAAAGCCGAACGGCCTAATTCCATCCTTGTTTCAAATCACCACCATGCTCCGATGGGCGTCTAGTACGATGGCAATAATAAGTGATCAATAATGGGTTCTTCTCTGATCGGAGACAATTTGGTTTGGGCAGCAATGTGTGTTTAGCTGCTCCTGACAGCGTGATTCCATCGTCTTATTGGTCTGAATCAGATGAAAAATCTAATTTGGGCAGGTGATTTAGGGGCAATCATTTTAGATTTTGATTTTCTTTTAATCAATTTACATCAACAAAATTTGGGTGATGAAATATCAAATATATCAATATATTCAACATGAAAGGCTCTATAATATAGTACAAATAGATCTTTGATTTGCTTGAATATTGGAAAACATCATTATAGTAAAATTTGAAAATATAATCCAATCATTAAATTGGCAATCAAAACGACCTAAAACAATCAAATAACCTATGTTGTGATACCACTGTTGGATTTTAAGGAGAATAACATACTTGTTGCAGCGGAAGCCATTGTAAATAAATAAAAAGTAAATTTTCTTTAACCCAAGAGCACTCGATAATAAGAGATTCATAAGGGAGTTGTCACAGCAAATAGCTCTGTTGAAGGGATCTGAAATCCTTTTATAGAAGATACATAATATAGTTTCTCACCTATCATAGAAAGCTACATACACAATATGCGATATAAAGTAGAATACAAGTGAGAAAGGTCACAGAATAATAATATGTATATGTGTATTCCAAAAATAGTGTCAAAAGTGAGGAAAATGATCTTCAAGATTGGTTCCAAGGTAGATTGTCGTTGAATTTATAAGAAGGGCTTTGAAAGAGAGTTTTGATACTTGTAGTTTTCAACTTTGTGGGTTGTTGAAGTAAAGCAGAAGCCGCTGGATTGCTAGTTTGTAGGATGGAGCATCGCCAAAGATGGAAAAGAATGCCTTAATTTGAGCACAAGCTAATTATAGGCTTCAAGAAGCACTGTGTGAATTAGGTGGCCTTCAAGTTGGCATTAAAAAAGCAACAATGCTTCTATATGGCTAAGTTGCGTAGAGGATTATAAAAGATAATATTTCCAAATGCATGTGGGTTCTCTTTTTTAGACAAAATATGACTCCTATTACCAAAAATTAATTGTGTATGTGACTCATGGGTCACCAATTCATATGTGTATTTTAGATGTGCATGATAAGTGCTTCCATAATCCAAATGCAAAAATAGTAAATGGAAACATTTTAACATTTTACCAAGTTCACTTTGATACTAAGTTGGTGCGAATAAGTAGGTAGAAAAGAAGAAGAAAGCAAAAATCCTCCATAAGGATTTTAAGGAAAAAAAGAAGAGAAGTAAAAATAAATGAATAGGGAGAATAATTAAAATAAACAGAAACAATAATAATATCAATGTATAAAGTGTTAGTAAATCCTAAAACTGGCTACTCTATTATAAACCCGAAAGCAAAGCCCTAAAAATTACATAATAAATAAATTTTCAAATAAAATTCTAAAATAATAATCTAAACTAACTATAATGTTCTAAATTCCCCAAATCAAATAATCAACTCTTAATTTTTACCATTGTACATAGAATATGTATGAATTAGGTGTAACACATCATGATCTCGATTATATTTATAAGGATCAATTCTAGCTCATCTAACTTTAACTATTGCTAAATTGAGACAAAATAGTGTATTCTTACTTTAATTGGTAAAAATGTAAAAATGATGGATTGCCAAGGGTATTTATGGTGAAAAAATCCGTGTACATATTATGTTGGAGAATATGTGCAGACTTGCTAGAACTTACCAAACACCGTCTAGCTTGCTAGACATTTTGTTCGACATGTTGGAGGTTAACTGTGGGCTCTTCTGATCCATCTTTTCTACTACTACTACTACATCATACACTTCCCAAAGCATCTCCTTTGAGCGTTAACACCTTGGGTCATATGCTAGATACATATGGATAGTAGAGGAAATGAACTAACACCAAACTATAGGGTCGGGATTGAAACTCAAATCAGTGAAACGGGAATGAAACCACCTTGTCCAATTAAGCAAGTATTAATCTGTTCATATTCAGATACACATTTTTAGTTATCTCTTTGGGAGCAGTATTATGAGATGCACAATGCATTAGACCTAGCAATTGCACATCACTTGTTCCAATGGCTGAAGAAAAGTTCAAAAGGCCTAAACTGGAGGGGATTCATAGGGGCAAGATTTGGGAAAAACAATTACCTCATACACACCCAAATTATCTCAATTCCCTTTTCTATTCAAATTTTATGTATTTGTTTTGTCTATTTTGTTAGTACTAGTCCTAGTAAGAGTAGGTTTTAGGCTTGTTTTTCATCTATAAATAATGCAAATGTCATATGGCTTTTCATTAGGTTATTAACAAATTTCTTTAGTACCTAAATTGGAGACTTGATCCCCTCGAAATGATCAATTGGAGGTCCAAACCTCTCAAAGTAATTGATTTATCTTCTTAGTGAGGAATACAGTTCGTAATAGTTGGTATGAGAGCCTAGGCTCATGGTTCCATCATCTCCAGCCTCATCCATTCTTATCCCAATATCGAGCAATTATTGAACTTGTCACAACAATAGTCTGCTGCCATCTAACACAAGTAATAGCCATCTTGCACTACCATAATGTTATTTGACCCCTGTTGAAGTAGAGAACCATCTGATTTCGATAATCTATTAAACCCTGGTGTTACCAGTGATTACAAATGGGCCTTACCTTATGGGCTTTTTGCAAGCAAGTGCCTACGTTTGAGAAAATTTAGACTAGCCCTTGGTTTTGAGATTTAGAAAATCAACCCACATCTAAACTAATACTTAAAGGGACTCATCTTGATTACATGGAGACTAAAGTAATTATAATAGTATGGATGACCTAAAAGGGTTGGTCACTACCCATAAACGTGAACTGTGATTAACCCTTTTCACAATCTACAAACATTGAAGAATCGTTAGAGGCAAGTTAAAATCCTTAAAGATAGACCCGACTCCTAATCAAAGTTAGGATGATCCATCCACCCACGACTTACATAGCTAGAGTTCCACCATTTTGACAATGATGATCCAACTGGGTAGGTACACCGAGCAGCGTAGTTCTTAAAGTTCAACTTAATTTTAGAACATCAAAAGTTCACTCATACCTCTTTTCATTAGGAAATGGAGGCTTTATGTTCCATTAGACTTCTGTAATACAAGAATATCAATCTCATTCTGAATTGCTCAGAAATCACATTGCTGGACGCAGTAAAGAATTTTTGTGTGAGTTATTTCATAAGTGGGTTTAAGAGAAGTTGAAGCATAATGTCCTCATGTGCCAAGCCAACCACCATGCTATGTGCAATTAGGTTAGCACTTCTCGAGGGAGAAAAGTTGTTGGCACTAACCCAACAAAATTGAAATGCTGTCGCTCCGTTGTCAAGCTCTAATGCCCAATTGCAGAGAAGCAAACAAACCCTCTAATAAATTGATTGATGCTAGAATCGAAAAAAGCAAGAGATGACAAAGTACTGCACTTCAAATGCGATGAAAAGATCAGGTGGTGCAGAGCATAAAGGGGCTTTACATTATTTATTTTTAAGAATTTCTTATTTAAGATTTTTGAATACTTGTTTTATTTTTAGGATTTATTGTTTGCATCAAGTGATTAACAGATGAATGAACTTGATGAATATTTTGGATTATAGTTTTTATTTATTTATTTAGGATTTTATTTATACATAGTATATTAAGGTTATGTTAATATCTCCTTTTTACTTTATAAATAAGTATTTCGTCATAGGGATTAATTGATGTATTGTTGAATGAAAATTGAGTTTCTTTATATCTGTCTTACTTCCTAATTTTGTCTCATTTCCCCTATTTTATCTTAATTTCTCCACTTTCTTCCCTTTTTATTTCTTTAAAAAGTTTTTTCATTTTTTCTATTTCTTCTCTCTACCCGTCCTACATCAATTTGATGTCAAAAGGATGCAAAGTGCGTAGAGGACATACATAAATTGGGATTTATTTATTTTTAGAAATTTTTTATTTGGGTTTTTGAATATTTGATTTATTTTTGTAAATTAATGCCTGCATCATGTGATTAACACATGATTCAACCCAATTAATGGTTTGGATTATAGTTTTTATTTATTTATTTAGAATTTTATTTATACACAATATATTAAGGTTGAGTTAAAATTTATTTTATGTTATATAAATGGGTTGCTTTGTAGTAAGTTTAGACAACTTTTATGGTTGATAAATTATTGATTTAAAGTTATTAAAATTTATGATTTTATTTTATTTTATTTTGTTCTCTTAATTTATCTAAAATTTTCTCCTTTGTCTTATTTTTTTACCAAGGAAATCTTTCTCTTTGTTTCAAAGTCTTTTTATTTCTGTTAATTCCTGTCATCTCCTTCTACATTAACCTGCATTAGAGCAAACATGATAAATTTTTTCCATCTCCCATGATCAACACAAATGTGTGGCACACGTGTGATGAGGTTCCACAGGCACAACGTGGACCACCCACGGTTTGGAGCAGTCTCCTTGCGACAGATCCCACGGGCATAGGGTGAGTGCAAGGCTGACTTCTGCAACTCCTCCCTGCGTACGGAGCCACCATCTGCCACATGGAAACATCGCAACCCATCCGCCGCCGCATCCGCATCTTCCTAAGGAGCTCTAGGGGGTGTTTCTTCTGTTCAGTCCATTTGAGATAAGTAATTATTACACATCTTTAATACACACCCAGTATTAGGAAATGCATTTTATATTTCAACCTTTTTTTTAAACTTTTTAATTATATATATATATATTTTAATTATTTATTATTTAATTATTCACGTCTGTACCTTCAATTATTTACATACTTTTTTTTTAATACACACCTTAATGCACAGTACTATGTTTTTTTTACCCTCCAGTTTACTATTTATTTTACTGATCACGCCCTGTCCAAAAACACCCTTTAAGTTTTACTGTTTTACCGTGCTTTGGGTCATCAGCGCCGTTAACGACAAAGACGCGGCCCACCTGTTGAATGGATGGGTTGTTGGGTACAGCAGGGCCTTACGTTTTATTTCGGGGCAGACAGCAATTCCTCCCTCTGATCCAGAGAATCCTCAATACGATTCCGTGCGCCTCATCCCTAAAACAAAGCGTGAAAATCGATTTCACTACACCTTTCCTACACTCGTACTTCTCACAACCGCTTGATTTCGATACATCTCCTACAACCTCAATCTTCCCGGCAGCTGAAAGCTCGCTGCCCTAGAAGGATCTGGAATCTGCAGCTTACCTCTTCTTGAAAGATCTGAGATCTGTATCTCCCGATCAGATCCTCTTCAGGTACTGCTAAGAATCCTTACATCTCGTTGCAACTCTTGACAGTTTACTGTAGCTTTCGTTGCAGATCTGATACTTCTCCTCTCGTACCATTCCAAGAACATTTCTCAGTTTCATGTCGTTTGATTTCAGGTTTTCCACTGTTGGTAATTTCAGCTATGGATTTCATGAAGGTTGTTGATCAAGCGGTTCGAGAAATGTGAGCATCTAAGGAACTGAAAGATTCTTTTTTAGCTGAACCCATGACTGTATTTTGGTTGAAAACTGGAAATCTGATCTTGATCCATTTTCCATATATTCTATGCAGAAAGCGGGAGGTGAATATAAAAGTCCTCAAGGTTCCGGAGATTGAGCAGAAGGTAAGAGTTCTTTGTCTGATGCGTGTGAAAATTCTCTTGAAATTTAAATTATATGCGTATATTCTCGATACTCATATAGCACCAGTAGCATTTCCGGAAATTGGCTTTGGTTGATGCGTACATCCGATGATGTAAATGGGAATGACGTGCCTCTCTAATGATGTTTTTAGAGTATGTTGTAACGTGGCTTTATATATATGGCTGTCAATAGGCCAATTTGTGGCCGGTATTCTACACTTTTCAGCGTTTCAGCCCATCGGTTTCAGGAAATATATTTATTGCAAATTTGATTGAAAGCTATCTAGAGTGTGAACAGAAACAACAAAATTGGTGGAGACGCACCAAGTCAGTTTCTAGATCATGACATGTAATAAACCTTTAGTGTAGTTCTGACTATGAGGGAGCTACGTCTGGCTACTGGTTCACAAAGCCTGTTAACTTTTGTCAAGGTAACGAATTGTGGGAGCAATTTCGTTTCGTTAAGCATAATAAGCAGAAATAGCCATGTATAAAGTGATGAAAGTTTCACTTAATTATTCCTTATCAAAGGACTAATAATCCAGCAAATAATTCCTAAAGATATAATGATCACTTATTTAGTCTTTTTAGCAACAGAATGAGATGTTAGATTGACACCTAAAAAGTGTAAATGTTGGATTGATAAATAAATCGAGACATTTCAATAGTTTCATCAATCATAGCTTTAATCAAACAATTAGTTTTGCTATTTGGATGCATCAAATAATTTTATAACAGCAATCTAGAAAGCTTGCACTATCCTAGTTTGACAAGTCACTATTTGATGTTCTTCCATTTCCGCCCATCCATCACTGCTCAGTGTCCATAGTGGTTTCATAGTTTCCTGCACTGGCAAGGTTAGTAGAAGATAGAGAGGGCAAAAAGCTAAACTTTTGAATCTTGGTAATGTTACACTTATTTTCTTTGTTCTATTCTTGACTGGGCCTTGTGAGTATTTTTTTCATTTGACAGGTTCTTGATGCAACAAGCAATGAACCCTGGGGTCCTCATGGCACTGCCTTAGCAGAAATTGCACAGGCTACAAAAAACTTGTAACTTCCTACTTGTGCATTCATAAGTTTTGTTCTGTTCTTAATCCTATCCGCATCCATTTCTTGTTGTATGATGTGATACTGTTTTATAAACATGAAAATGTCATTTTTTTTGGTTCAGCACCGAATGCCAGTTGATCATGAGTGTACTTTGGACAAGACTGATTGATTCTGGTCGTAACTGGCGTCATGTTTACAAGGTGAGGCTGTTCTTCACACCATTTTTCATGTCATTATAAATTGTCCTTTTAAAGATCCAATTTAAAGTTTCAATACATTTGGCAGATTATTTCTTCCTTGCTTATTGACTGCAAGAAACTACTCTTTAACACAGGCATTGGCTGTAATAGAATATTTACTTGGAAATGGATCTGAACGTGTGGTTGATGACATCATAGAGCACTCTTTCCAAATCTCAGTAAGTCTTCTTCTGCTAATTGCTTCAATTTTCAATACAAGTGGTATTTTATGATCTGCTATTGCTAAAAGATGTTTTGGCTGATTCACATTTGCATGTGAAGTCACTCTCAGGTTTTGAATATGTTGAGCCTAATGGAAAGGATATGGGAATCAACGTGAGAAAGAAGGTTGAAACCATTATGACCCTTTTGAATAACAAAGACAAAATACAGGAAGTCAGGAATAAGGCTGCTGCAAACCGTGATAAGTGAGCATACGAAATCTGAATTGAGACCGATCTTTTATCTGAGTTCTGTGTCCAGTGAGTGAGATGCACAATTGGCATTCTTGTCAGGTATATTGGACTCTCTTCAAGTGGAATGAGTTACAAGGCAAGTTCAGCCTCTTATGGCAGCAGCAGTTTCTACCGTGATGACCATTATGGAGGCTTTGGTGGTACAAAAGATGGTGAAATGTACAAGTCGAGAGACAGATATGATGATGATACTGACTGGAATCATGGCAAAAGAGAATGCTTTGGTAGTGATGGTCGTGATAGGCCACAATTGCAAAGCAGCCTTAGCCATCAAGATGAGGGGAGTATCTCAAAGAAGGAATCGATATACTGTGCCAGGTGTGTACATTTTCATGTTGCTGTTCTTGGTGTGCCTTAGTTATTGCACGTGCATTTTGTTTTTCAACTCAAGTGTGGTAATCTTCTTATTCCTCATCCAAGGATACCATCTGAAAGCATTTTAGTGGTTGACACAGATGCTTGTATGCACCTGCTGGTCAGGGTTTTTAGTTCTGGTTCTGTACCTTGACGTCATCCGATTGAGGGTGCAGTGGGAGTCTTTTGGTAGTTAACAACATTGTGAAAATTGAAGCTGAACTCGTAAACCAACTGAGATCCAGAATTCCCTATTTTGGTTGCATCAGGTAGGGAAGATGATTTTGCTTTTGCTTGCATGCAGGGCTTCATGCGGGAGGAGGGGATGGGCACCATAATGCACATATGGTTTTGGTGATACCAAAGATAAAACAATTAATAAATAGATAAAAATCTAGGATGCACAATCTTTTGGGTAATTCTCGTGGTTACTAAGTCCAGTGGAGTATGAATTCTATCTAGCTGTCCTGCATTCAGAAGAAATACAACTGCATTACACTGGGGCAAGTTATTCAACTGCATTCTTGACTTAATTACTTTGTCATGTGACATGGAATGTTGTGATTGAGAATTGCTAGTTATTTTTCCCCTTTTTTCTCAATTTTATTATGCTGACTTGGACCAGCAATTCATTGCAATGCTTTCCTGATGCTGTTATGCTGTTCATGCAGTAGAGATCAAGATGATAGCTGTGGTCCTATATCCTCTACTCAAAGCTCAAGTGCTCCGCAGAATAACACTGAAGATGATTTTGACGACTTTGATCCACGGGCTTCTTCTGCCACTGGTAAATGTCTCTCATTCATAGGAAAGTGTTTATCACTCATGCTCTAGAAGAGGAGCTGTTGTCCTGATCTGATCCAAACATTGGGGATATTATGTGAATTCTTCACCTCTTCCTCTGTTTTTTCAATCATTGGAGGATGTGATTCTATGTACCTTGTCAAAGGTTGGTTTAAATAAATTTTCTTAAGCGGGCCTTCTGTACATTGTCACATGAGTCATGCACCTGTTATTTGTGATGAGGCTTTTGGTGATTATTAAAATACTACAATGCCTTACACAATCAACTTTTCCTCATTAGAATGGAAAAAAGCAGCAGCCCAAACTGCATGCACAAAATTTGGGGTAAGTTACAAATTACTCAATCAATAAATCTTAGTTATATGATGTTAGACGTAGTTCCAGAGTGAACAGATCAAGAAACAGGAAGCATGATCTGGTGATTTGTGAGAAAACTGATAATATTATGCTTTTGCCTCAGAAGTGGAAGAATTTGGTTTTGGATTGTTTTAGTTGGGGACTGAGACTTGCATACTTGAGAATCTGAAAAGGTCTACATGTTTCTGTTTATTGGGTGATAGGTGTGACTGCTCAAGAGGACAGGTTTTTCTGACATAGACAGGGATCTTGCTTTTTTAGCATTGTCCTTAAAATTTTCTTTAAATATCCAGATGATAGGGGAGATTGTTGTGCTAGTGGTTGTTGGCACTAATGGTCAACACACAAATCATCACAACAGATTAACAATAACATGAGGAGACAAGATATTTACTTGGAACTCTTCAAGCTGAAGGAAAAATACTATGGGAGAGAGGAAGAGAAAAGAGTCCGTTTGGAAAATAAGGAAAAGAGGTGGGAAAAAGGAATATGGAAAAGTGGAGGAAACGAGAGGGAATAATATGATGTGATAAGGGGTAAAAGTTAAAATAAAGAGAATAAAAAAATAAATAAAAAATACAGAAGGATATATAGGATTTCTGTATGAAAAGATGAGGAATAATGATTGAAAATATAGGTAATAATGAGGAAAAGTGGGCTCGTTAGGTAGTTAAGATATTAAATCACATTAAAAGGAATGAGAAAATAATTAGAAAACTTCTCCACTCATTTGCTCCATTCCCAAATGGAGTAATTGAACATGAAAGGGCATATAATCTTCCCAACCCAGAAGACAGCCTAAGCTGCCCATCTCTCTCTCTCTAAAATAATTCTTAGCTAACAAAAATTATTTATATCTTCATCTCTCATGTGAAGATAGATGCTAAGTGGTGCACATTGCAAAGAATCAACCTTTATTGGCTTATTGTGAGGTGCTTGGTGGGAATGCATTGTATATTGTAATGTATAATGTGATTTGTAGCAGTGCCTGCATGTATACTTACACCTTCCTTAACCTATCACAATTGTACTCATGTATGTACTCTCAATTCGTGTGAATGTTATATAGCCAATGAGGATGTGCCACATGACACAAAGTAGTTATTAGAAAGCCTATAAAGAGGCATGGGATGAATAGAATTGGGTTATGCAACCCTTTGATGAGACCCTATTTCTGCTCTCTCTCTCATCTACCTACTACATACCCTACTAATACCTAGTCTATCTACTATCTCTGCATAAATCTTACTACGACTAAGATTTTCCTATTTTCTTCATCAATCACTACAATTTGAAGACCAATTCTTCCATTTGGTATCAGTTAGTGTTCGCATTTTCAAAATTTTTAGTTGAAATTTCGATTTTGTACCTTGGCGAAATGTTTTTGCCACAGAAATACAGAAAATTCCCCCATTAGGAGAAAATTTTGTAATTTCCCCCCAAAATTTGAAAATTCCCCAATTTCTTGCTAATATTTTGAAATTTCCTTAATTTTTCGCTGAAGATTTCGATGAGAAATCGAAATAAAAATCCAAACATCCCAAACCCTAATTGCAAACCACATTCCAGTGGCCCTTTTTCTGATTTCCAAAATCCCTTTCCCGATTTTGGCAAACCAAAACAAGTTTTACATTGTCCAGTTGAAGATTTGGGAAGCTGTCAGCGTCCCTGTCTTCGATTTTCAAGCTAAAATTGATATTTTAGCCTCGAAACCGAAAATGGAACCTTCGATATCCATTTTCGAAGGGATTTAGATAGGAATCAAGACTTAAAATCATGAGGGGGAGAAGCCACTTACCTTTCTTCTGTCGACAACCACCGATTTTCGCATTTCCCCTTTCGAATCCACCACATCTGGAAGCGAATCCTTGGCGGAGTCTTTGAATCTCACTCCCGAACAAAGCCCCTCAAAAATTGGCGTCAGAAATTGGCTGCTGTCCTTCTGATCAAGCTTGCATTCACCCGTGAGGGTTGAAGACGTGTCCCCAACGTTGAAAACCTATTTTTCTCGCCACGTTTAGTGCTCCAAACTCCAAATCAAGTTCGTTTTCTTTTTTCTTTTTATTTTTTTGGGGGAAAATAAATCTATTAGATTAATAATCATTATTTATAACCATTTATTAGTTTTTTTTATAAATTATTCATTATATGAATTAAAATAAATTATATATTGAGTTTACTATTTAAACAACCTCTAAAATATATTAAAAATGATTTTGTAAAAAACTAATTTGATTTAAATAATATAAATATTAATTAACAACAACAACAATTAATTAATTATATTTTCATTCGTCATATAATTATTTGTAAAATTACCTTTTAATGTATGCATTTATATTTTTGTAAGTTATGAAGAAAATAATTTGTATTATAATTTTTAGAAATAAATTGTAGGCATACATGCATAAATTTTTTTGGTATAAAAAACATGGTGCATTTCTAGTTAAAATTATTTTATGTACTAGTGTTATGATTAATTATTCCATAACATTGTTATTTTTATTTATATGTTCAATATATTGGGCTCAAGTACCGGAAAAAGAAGTAAAAATAAGCCGTAGGATATTGCTTGGGAGCATAGGAAGCCATTAGATGGTTATTCAATTGGATCAGAGTGTAATTATTGTGGTTAGAAAATGAAGTCGGCCGGTGTTATAAGACCAAAGGTGCATTTAGCTGGAAGGTATAAAAATGCTAAAAATTGCCCTAAGGTGCCCTCATAAGTTAGAAAGTTAATGTAAAGAATTTTAATGCAAGAAGTGAGCTTTCGAGAGTCAAGAAAGCAGCATGAGAGAAATATCTCTGTAAAATTATATGGATTTCCAAATACTGTGGATGTGGATGATGGTGAGGATGAAGAGGAGAATAATGGTGATATGAGAAGAGCTATGTATGCCTCTAGAGTGGAGCAATGGGAAAACGAGCAAATGATCCGGCTAGAGGGGAATAGGGCAATGTTCCATGGGTCTGTTAGGGAGGTTGGTCGTGGTAGTAAGGGTGGTACAAAGGGTGGAATTATGGGATATTTTGGACGTAACAAGAGAGTGAAAATGGTTGAACCTAAATTGTATGGGCAAATGGGTGGAGTACAAAAGAAAATAAAGGAAATGTTCAATAAGGGAGAGGACAATGTTGACCAGCTTGACAAGTTTGGATCAAAGTTTTGTTTTTCCTACAATGTAATTCCAGCACATGCAGCAGATACAGTTACATTTAAGAACTTTGTAGCTATTGCTTAAAGAGAGGGAACATGTAAAACCTCCCACAAGAAGGGAAATTTATGAAAAATTTTTGAAGGAAGAGGTAACAGAGATAAATGACTGGATCAATAGTCAAAAACATCACCAGAATGCTTATGGGGTTACCATAATGCGTGATGGATGGACGGGCCCAACAAAAATATTCATAATAAATTTATGGTATACTATAGAGGGATATCAGCATTCATAAAGTCACTAGATGCATCGACATATGTAAAAGATACCCATCACATCGAATAGGAATTAGAGAAAATGATTGAATGGGCTGGTGCAGATCGTGCAGTGCAGATTGTTACTGATAGAGGGAGTGCCTATACGAAAGTTGAGAAAACATTAGAACAAATACTCTTTTTATTGGACCCCTTGTGCTGCACATTGTATTGATTTGATGTTAGAAGATATTGGGCATCGTCTTGCTGTGCAAAAAATAATAAAAAAATGCACATACGGTGACCAAGTTTCTATATAATCGCAGTTGGGTTCTTTCCATGTTTCACATGACATCTGGATTGTTTGTCCTGGAAAGAAGAGATTTGCTGCAAATTATATTGTATTGGAAATCTTATACAAGGCTCATCAAGTCCTTGCCACAATTTTTAACTCGGACGAATGGCGACCCTCAAAATATAGAAAGACAATAGAGGGGAAGAGAACCATGAATATTATTATGACAGTTACATTTGGAATCATGTAAGATGGGTATTGGGCATACTGGAACCTATCTACTAAGTTCTAAGGACAGTGGACAATGACACATATCTGTCAATGGGTTCCTTGTATGAGTCCATTCGCTTTATGATACAAGCAATCAAAGAGAACAATCCCAAGGATGTAGATTTGAGTTTTGCAGATTATAGAGGCTCGTTGGGAGGGCATGCTAAGTCATCCCCTACATGCTGCTGTTGAGTATGTGATTTAGTAAGTCTGGTTTCATTGAAAATATGTATAGAATTTTGTTATTTATATTAATTAACTTTAATTCAAATTTTTGTAGCTTATTACTTAAATCCTAAGTATCATTATTAGCGGCTTCTAGGTCAAGATGCCCAGCTTGGCACTTCGGTTTTCAAAGTGTTTGAAAAGCTTTTTCTCAATAATCCCCATGTTGGGGATCTTGTAATTGAGGTAATTATATACAACTTAATATATTTATATCATTTCAAGGATTGTTGATTAAGAATTGCATATTAATAATATTTACTTTCTTCAATATTATAGTTGATGTACTTTCAAGATGCCAAGAGGTTATTTGGAATGAATGTAGCAATTCAATCAAGAAGTAAAGCAATGCCATGTAAGTAAAAGATAGTAATTTTATAATATATTATTACTTTTTTATTTTAAATTATTGATAAATCCAAATTTTCTTTCATAGGTGAATGGTGGAATTGTTATGGGACAAAAACATCAAATCTTAGACTATTGGCATGTAAATTACTGAGTCAGTCGTATCTTCATTCCCATGTGAGCATAATTGGAGTACGTTTTTTTTGATTCATATATGCAGAAGAAACAAGTTGGGATATAAGAGGCTCCAAGATTTGGTATTCTGTCATTATAATATGTTGCTTTGGGAACAATTGATTCAATCCGAAGAAAGCCCTCTTAAAGTTTCATTGGACTTAATGATTATAGGGCATTACGCTCACTTGGAGAACGATGATGAAAGAGAGGACCCTTTATAAGAGTGACTAAAGTCGAATGATTTAGATACTGGAGATGGAGGGTTAGAACCCACTATTGCTAATGTAGCTTATGAACAAGTGGTAAATGTACAAAGAATATTAGAAGAGGAGAGAACCTTAATAGATGATTTTGATCCATTGACAAGATCTGGAAGCACTACCCAATCAACCAAAAAGTCTTCTTTAAGAACAAAAAGTGGTGATGATAGTGACGATGATGATGGGGATGATGATGGTGGTGGTTGTGGTGGCGGTGCTTTTAGGAGTGGTGGTATGGGTGACACTTCAAATAGTCAAAGGCTTCTTACTCTTAGTCCATTCACAGCAGAAACAAACTTTCAACAAGCTACGCAAGATGAAGATCACAGTGCACGACCGCCTGTGAGATTCCATGTGAGGAAGTGTGAGAGTAAAAAAAGTGGCATTTACAGAAGAGGATGACGTAGTAAACAGTATGACTGCCACTACTATTGGTATGGATAGAAGTGAGCAGGGGTCTAGTTGTGGGTATATACCTTATTGCTATCATGTTGGGGATTATTTTTAAGAATCTTATGTCAGAGATTTTGAATATTATTTTCAACAGTCTTATGGCTAGATACCATACAATTCAGATAGTTGAACCGAAACATCTTTATTTTCTTTCCCTGCATTATACGACTTATATCCGGGTGATTTCTATGGTCATTGGGAGGAAGCTAGTGAGAAATACCATGTTGATGATGAAACTAATGAGCCAACACAAGTTTCTTTTTGGTGGTGAGGTATGGTAATAATATGTTTTATATTATATGCATATGTTTAATAACTTTGTATGACGTAAATCTCTCATTTAGTAGTATTCCTTAGTTCCTTAGTTGATATCTACTTCATTTGCTTTTGCATCATTGGCATGTTTCCTTTATGTCGTATATGTTAATATTTATAGTAATGTTTTTTGTTTTAAATAGGAATTCATATTTATCATGATTTATTATGAAGTTTTATGAAAGATTTTCTAATTTTTCTACATTTCCTCCCTCAAGGTGATTTGAGGGAGGAAATGAGATTAGAAGCTTGATAAAATTTGGATCAAAGGTTGTAGAGCTAGGATAAAAGGAGAGAGAGAGAGCTTAGGCAAAATGGGACTAAAGCGCTTAGGCAAAATTGGACTAGGATCCCTCTTCTAATACCTGCTAGCGCTATACAGGCTAAGTAGATGTAGGACTCATGCCCTCGATTTTTATGTGGGATTATTATCATTTTTGAGCTTGAGGTTGGCCGAGCAGGTCTCTTCTGGACCTTGGATTGTAGGATTCCTGTACCCAAGCCACTCAAATTGTACTATGATACAGTGCTTAAGGAAAAGTAAATAGCTTACAACCTGAATTTCAGAGCTCCTTTACAATAGGTTGTTCATGATCTTTCCAAGATCATTAATCAGCTACATGAAATTTTCAGCAATCCACCCTATCAAATTACAATTAGTGATAAAAGCAACGATCAAATGGGCCAGAATATTGCTCCAATTACACACATTGCACAACCAATTTTGAAGCATATAACAACAAAATCACAGAGATCTAAGTCATTTTCCTCTTGTAGTATGACAATAGCTAATTAAGTAGCCCTCTTTTAGCCACTCCCAATTACAATTTCGGTTAGATTAGGGGCCCAAACCATAGCCAGTGGATAGAGGAACGCACCTTGTGCACTTTCTGATTTAGGTGCAACTTGCTGATGCTTTGGTCCCACTAATTAGGTGCTCTCCTCAATGCTACCCAATCACGAATGCTAAAATGCTGCTAGACACATTTTTGAATTGATGTGCTCCTTCATAGTCTATGGCAAATATTCATAGATCTATCCTAATCCAGGGTAGATCTAGGATCTTGAGAGGTTTTAGTTGTGGAGAATGGGAGGAAATAGGGAGAAATGACAATGGAAAGTTGTCCACTGAGGGAGGGAAGGAGAGGAGGGCATACATGAGTATGGCTAAAAAGAAAAGGACCTATGACATGACTAAAAAGGAAGGGCTCATGCCATCTCTCTCATAACCAATACATTTGTGAGAACCTCTGATATAACTAAAAAGAAAAGGCTTATATACATCACATTAGGCACACATGAGACCTTACCTTTTCATGTGTCTCTTGTCTCCTGATTGTTGTCTATGGGGAGAGAGAGAGAGAGAGAGAGAGAGAGAGAGAGAGAGAGAGAGAGAGAGAGAGAGAGAGCATTCATTCATTTACTTCTTTCCATTATACTCATGAGGATTTATAGGCAAGTTATCCATGGAGGATGGCTCATGCTATCTCTGTCGTCTCTCTTATAACCAATACTTTTGTAATGACCCATAACATGACTAAAAAGAAAAGGCTTACATACATCACGTTGGACACACATGAGTCCTTACCTTTTCACTTACTCACTCAAAGAGTTACCCTAGATCCTAATTGGAAGATGCACCTGGGTGGTTGGTGTCTTTTGATATTTATCTATCTTGGTATGAAAGCACATGGCTGGCTGGTGTCTTTCGATGTTTCTCTATCTTGGTACAAAAAAGATAGTTTTCAAATTAGTAGCCAGGTCATTTAAACAGAGGGCTAGATTTGTAGAAATTGAGGTAGAATGGTCTCAACGTATAGTGAATGATTAGGTGCACCTAAACCCAGAGAGAGATGTGGTTTAATGTGTAGACGTTGCATAGTTTTATGCATGATGAAGGCCATTGGTTCCTATGGTGTTGCACAGAGAGTGCAGTGCATTGTTAAGTGCATGAACATAGGTAGATGGATAGTTTGGGGATGTAGGTATCACACAGGTTGGTGCACTGGCTCCCAATTAGAGGTGTAGTTTATTGCAGGGTCAAGTGCATTGGCACCTGGATAGAAGTGCGAAAGATTAATTGATTGAAAGCTAAGGAGCTTCATGTAGAATAGATTTTGTTAATGGATTCATCTTCAAATGGATTACAAAATCCAATCCAAAGTAGGGGTGCAACTTGGGCTCATGAAACTCGGGTTTGCCTCAATCTGAACCCTAACCCTATTTTTGAAAATCAGGCTCAGGTTGATGAAAATATAGTGACGGTTTGATTGATTGAAATACCATTGTTTAAATTACCCATTTATATTTCAAACTAAATGGAAAAACAACATACCATTCAATTCTTGAAATTGCTCGTTCATGTTTCAAAGTTCAAACTAAATGAAAAACTGCTCATTCATGTTTCAAAGGTTAAAATAAATGAAAAACTACCCATTCATATTTTAAACTAATGAAAAACAATACACCATTCAATATTAATGTATATGTACATTTTTTTTATAAATATTTATGTTGAAATCGGGTTCGGGTTTTTGCGGGTTTGGGTTGATCCTAACCCCTGTCCGGATATTTTTAAATCGGGTTCGGGTTGACAAAACATGAGTTTCAACACTTTTAAAAATAGGTTCGACGGGCTGGGTTCGGGTTGAACTCAGCCCAAGTTGCACCCCTAGGCCAAAGTGGAGATGTCACGTAGTGCGTCTCATATTCTGCATGGCCTATTAGGCGTATATAGAGAGTTGGGCTGAGTTAAGCTGATGATTGTACAACTTCTGGGATGAGCCCATTGAGGTATCATAAGTATGTTAGGGTTCAGTTTCAGAAAGAAAGTGATGGGCAGCTGGGTGCCTACTGGGTTGAGAAGATGATGTACTCATATGATTATTGAATGATATTTTCTTCTCACTTCCATAGTTTTTTCTTTTCTTATCAAAAGGTTTTTCAAATAAATCTTATATCTCCTTATGCTGTGTTTTGAATGATTTGCCTGTTTGATCCATTTGTACTTACAACTACTAGTAAAAGAGGGATGCTGTTAGTGACAGCAAAAAGATTGTGTGATGGAGACATTAAAAAATAATAAAAGAAAATAAATACATTTGGGTTCTGGAGATAAAAAAGTGCTAGATGAATATAACTTTTTTCACTCTAAAGATGTATCAAGAATGGGTGTGGATCTTCAATCTTGTAATTGAAGGTGAAAAAAGCTTGAGAAATTAAAAACAGAGGATGCGGAACTGAATGGGTAAGAAGATAAGAGATTAGGATGATAAATCAGTTTAGATCCCAGAAAAAGACAATGTTGAACATTGGGAGAAAGCTCATGTAAAGAGAGAGAATGACATTGCCTATGACAGCAGAACTGTTGGCCCCATGACAGGCTTCCATAATTTCCAATATGTTTTTAATATGAAGGAAAAAAGGTAAAAGATTTTGCACGGATTTACCTTCTACAACTTGAACGAATGAATAAACCATCATGCATGTTAGATAATCATGTTATAGGGCTTCTGATCAATTCACCAAGAACTGGGAGAAAAATAGGAAAATAGTCCTAGGAACACACATCTGCAAGTTCCACTCATTCATGAACTCACACGTGCATTGTTTTTTCTTGTAAAACATGTGATGATAAAAATGTATCCATGGGAACATTAATTTGAATCCTGCTTAGGCCTCCGGTGCACAGAAGAAACCCCATCAAAACACAAGGTTTTGTTATTATTGATGTAGACCCTGTCTAGATTTTTGAAATATTGCTCATCTTCCTTGGGAAGCAAATTCCGTGGCAGTTTTTGCTTGCCATATTTGAACCAGAGCTGCAACTTCACTTGTATATATCTTTATATGCATTTCCTATAGGGGATAGTTGTTTTCTTTCACTTCTTTTTTCCCTTTTGGAAGTATTGACTGATATAATTGATATTTGTTCTGTTTCCTCTAATAATTTTGCTAATTCCTTTGCTGGAAAGTTAAATTGTCATGTGGACTACATGCATAAACAACAGCTAGCAACAATCTCAAACAAGATTCATGTAAACAACACCTTTAACAAGAATTCTTTAAAAGTTTATCACTTTGGAAATCTGTTTGATTAAGCTGCTTTGACAGGATCAGCTGCTGGAAGGTCTAACCAAGTTAATCTATTTGGTGAAAGTTTGATTGGTGATCTTATGGATGCACCTGTTCCGATAATGACTACTACAACAAATGGCAATACCTCAACAGATAATGATTTGTTTGCAGATGCAACTTATGTATCGGCTTCGGGTAAATTGGAGGAACATGATGGCTCGCATACTCAGGTCAATAATCTATTTCCTTGTTTGTCTGTTCTATATCGTTTTTCTTGAAGTGTACATTATAACAGTAGTAATCAATATCTTTGTACCAAAGAATTCTGTAACATTATCTATAAGTGCTTTGTTAGAATAGATTAAAGAGGAAAGGATCGTCCAAGAGGAAGAGAAGAGGAAGAAATGGGAAGAAAGGGATAAGAGTGAGGAGGAGAGTTGGGGCACGAGCAGAAGTTTTAGTACTTTCAATATGCAAAAGTGTCTAAACCCTAATACAAGCTACCTATTTATAGCCACAAAACAAAACCCTAAAAATTGGGCACAAATAAAATCCTCAAATAAAATGCTAAAATAATAATCTAAACTGACCATAACATTTTAAAATTCCTAATTAAGTAAATAAACCTTAATTTCTATGGTTATGCTTAAAATATATGCGTATTAGGCATGAGATAACATGATCTCCATTAATGCTCCCTGGCTTGGAAGAACTCTCCACCGAAGAGTCATCATGGTGATAGTGCTTTGGCAAGTCCAACTCCAAAGTCTAAAACTTCTCAGATATCCACTTGGCATCAATATTTGGCCGAGCTTTACATTGAGCGAGTCAGCATTGCTATCCACCATCTTTGCAAGTAATAACCTCATGCTGCGAAGTGTTTTCAATCTGCTTTGAGTGAAGAGGTTGAGCTTTGGGAATACAAGGGATTGATAATGGAGATGCAGTATGGACTATGGAGGCTCCTGCAGGCAGCACTGGAAGCTCATAGGAACCTCTGTAAGGAGATGATCCTCACAATGAAAATTGAATTAATTTTAGCATCTGAAGAAGAGGCAGACTCATGCGCACGATACCTGTAAATATGGCGTTTCCCATGAACACCTAAAATAAGCTCACAATTTGCATTACTAAGAATGAATTTCCATTTTTCGTTGGCACACAAATCAAAGGCTGATGAATAAGTAACAAACTTTGAAGTCATGAGAGAGATAAAGTACATGGAAGGTAGAACCATGAACAAACTTAGGTGGAATACTGCCATTAGATTGATTGACCACTTTGTGGTAGGTAAACACTGCATTAGATGACAAAATCTATTGTTTCTATGTCTCCTACCTCACTTCGAAGTATTTCTCCTAAATTTCCATTTAATGGTTTAGTGTTATAATCTGTCAACTTATGAATTTCAGATGAGAATTTCACCTTACAACTTTAACTTGTCTTGTCTTTCCCTTCTTCATTCACTCATGGAAGAAATGTATAATGATTCTTTGTGGGGAGACCATGGTGGAGAATTTATTTTTGAGATGCTTCTTTTGGAGACAGTTTAGTAGGTTGAAGAATGAATTTTCCATTATGCTTAACAATATAGCTGTTGTCTCTTCCATGATGTGTCATATCCAAATTATATAGCCAAGGACGACCAAGTAAAATATGAGCTGTGAGGAATGGTATTACATCGCACCAAATTTGATTAAAGTAAATACCTATTGTGATTGGAAGCAAACACCTTTCATTCACGGGCAAAGAAATTTTGTTTACCTATGCAATCTGATGTGGTTGCGGGAGTGGTTGTAGTGCCAATTTCATTTTAGCTATTGTTGATTGTGAAGCAGAATTTATGGAACTACCCCCATCTATAACAAGTTTGTAAACAACATTTTCACATTTGAAATGTTGGCGCATTTCCAATCATTGAATTTAGTTATGGTAGTGAAAACATGACGCACCATATTTTTATTTAAGACCATCATCACAATCAGAGGGTGGATCAAAAGTTTCAGCAGCTTCATCAACATGTTCATCCCTGTATGATTCTTCCTCTGCTATGTCTATGGTCAATGTGCGATGAGGATAATTTGCAACAATGTGACCTATACAATGGCAACCATGACACTGGACTTCAGACCCCTTTGAACGTGAAGTATTTGTGCTAGGCTTAAGATTCTCCTTAGGTACAATATTATCAGAGCATGCAGTTTTTGTAGACCCTTAAAAAGGTACTGATTTGTTTATTTGTGTCTCCCTGACTTGGGAATTCACATGTTTGACAAAAGAAGACCTTAAATTTTTTTTTTGTTTGTAGAGCTTTGTGAGTAGTGTTCTCCACAGTGTCAATTAAGTGCAAACTAAGTTCTTTCTGAAATTCTGGACTAAGTCCCTCTAGAAATTTGGTAGCCATTTTCCATTGGTTTTCTTGAACCCCATTCTTTATTGACAATGAATCAAATTGCTTAAAGTACTGGGTTACAGTCATTGTTCCTTGTTTTAAGATCACCCGTTGACACCACAAGTGTCTATCATAATATTCAGGAAAATATTTTTGTCTTAATTTATTTTTCATCTTTGCCCAAGTAAATGAGAGTTCCTGAATGATTAGCATCATGTTGGACCCCCATCTAGTATTCTTTAACTTATCCTTCAAGTTTCATTTTGGCAAATCTAATGCTCTAAGCATCATTCATTTGGTAGCATTAAAAGAAATCTTCCATATTCATTACCCAAACTAAGAAATTTGTAGGGTCTAGACTTCCATCTAA
This sequence comes from Pouteria campechiana, assembly GCA_036873735.1. NCBI lineage: Eukaryota > Viridiplantae > Streptophyta > Magnoliopsida > Ericales > Sapotaceae > Pouteria > Pouteria campechiana. Next base: position 38,589 of record JAYJMB010010532.1, read on the forward strand.
GATCGGCCTTCAACCGTAACCCTGTTATCAAATTCTTCAGTTTCAGGAGTTCTATGAATATTTTTTATATGGAAGTTGTCCAACTTGAACTTGCCTAACTCTAGCATTGTCATCAATTTCCTGAAACTTGTATAGATGTGCATTGTTGTAACCATACTGATGACCTGTGCTTTAAGTTGTTTGTGGAATAGAGACTCAAGCAGGTCTGAAGTTTTGGAGTGGAAATTCCCTATCATTGTTCATTTGAATTGATGATTCTGAGATATTGTTGGATTAGGGAGGATGCCTAGTTGTTGAGCATTTGAACATGAAGGGCCTAGTGATGTTTTGCCCTGTGTAAGATGTCTGGGGTTTTCCACTAGATTCTTCAGTAGACCATTTGCCTATTGAAGTGTGCAATTATTTTATCTCATTACTCAGCTCAGTTATGGCATTTTCCAAGGTTTATATTCGGGTTCCATAAGAAAAAAATTGGGCTTGAACTTGAGATTGATTTGCTTCGAATTGAGTTTGATTTTCCTGAAGTTAATTCTTGATTTCGTCAAGCTGTGTTTGAATGTGTGTTTGATTTTCCTCAAGATTGTCTAATCTTTCTGCATGGGTGAAGTTGTTGAGGCTAATTCAGCATTGGCAACCATGATGATGGTTTTTATAAAATCGATAAGCCCTTAAAGGTGATTCACAGGAAGCCAATGAAGTGGATTTTAATCATAGAATCAACCCGAATCAGATATGAAAATTAACTAAAATCTAAGTGGGGGATTTGTTCCTGTTAGAAGTCTTAAAAGCTTTCCAAAATACGTGAGGATTTTCAGCAATTCTTGGTATTGGGGGATTTTTTGAAATTTTAGAAAAGAATGGCTAAACTGCAATGTCCAGTAAAGGCAAGGGCATTTCTGCAATTTCAAGAATTGAGGGCCTGTTATGCAATTTCACCAACTCTGGGACAGTTCTAAAATTCTCTGGAGTAGGGACCTCTTTGTAAACCTAGATGCTGTGAAGGGCCTTTTTTGCAAAATTCCACTAGGTTTAATCTCAATCCAAAAAATAGGAGTGGATTGTTTGTAAAAATCCTAAAAAAAATTATTTTAGTTCTCTCTCTCGAGATGCAATAGTGGGGTAGGAAGTTGGGTTCCGATGCACCCCAGAAACCGTCGGCAACAACGAGAGGGAATGCCAGAGAGAAGGTAGGAGTGTCATCAACGACCTTTCATCAAGTGTAGGGCCAGAATCGAAGGTCATTGACGCTATTAGAGCCACCCAATGTTGTTAAAGTTGTCGGATTTGTATGAGAAAGCTGTTGAGACCATTGGATTTGACGCGCAGTGGGGGGGATGTTGTTGGACGGTGATTTCTATTGCTGAAGGGCTATCGGAAGTTGCTGAATTTGGAAGCTGAGGCTTTTTTAGTGGGTTTCGAAGCCTGCAATGCTATTTCCAATGCTTTGAGTTGCCAGAATTAAAGAAGAAAGCTCATGGGGTGGCCAGGTGTTTTTGGATTTGAAGTTGGATGAGGCCTGGGTTGCCAAAGTAGTCCGGTGGCTTCAGGATGGTTCCGATGTTGATGGATTGCTGGAAATATGAATGGCATTGTAGAAGCCTTGATGTGGACAACGGGATAAGGAATTTGGATTGTGGAAGATGAATCCCAAACTTTAGCTTTGATGCTAAACTGATGCAGAACCGATAGAGAGGAAAAGGGGTGAAAGAGGAAAGGATCCTCTGGGTAGAAGAGAAGAGGAGTAAAGGGAGAAAAATAGGGAGGAGACTTGAGAGGAGACTTGGGGCATAAGCAAAAGTTTCAGTAGTTTTAATATGCGAAAGTGTTTGAACCCTAATACAAGCTACCTATTTATACCTGTACAAAGAAAACTTTAAAAATTGGGGACAAATAAAGTCCCCAAATAACATAGCAAAATAATAATCCAAACCCACAATAATGTTTTAAAATTCTCAGTTAAGTAAACAAATCCTAATTTCTATGATTGCGCTTAAAATATGTGTGAATAAGGCATTACACAATACAATCTTTTTTTTCTAATTGCCTGAAATATTAGATAAAATTTAATTAGGTTGGATTAAGCAAAATTTTATCTCACTAGCATTATTTATTATACAATGCGACTAACTAAACTGAATATCTTCATGGAATTCCTACTGTGAACCTTGGAAGGATTACAAAAGCAGCAACTGGAGGAGGCCTGTATCCTTCCTCTTTAACTAAAGGCGAGGACTGCCTGCTTTCCTTACTATCTCTGAGAAATCGTAGAAAGAATAAGCAGTTCCTTTCTCTTTTAATGTAGGGCAGTGACTTGCATAGCAATCTGGTTGGAGTTATTTCAAATTTTCAATATGCTGCCTCTGTCTGATTGTTCAGTGAATGTGTACTTGATAAAAAGCATGGCGGATGGGTGTCCTAATTCGCTTCCCCATCTTTTCACATGCATGGATTCTGCCACCGAGATTCAGCATGGTGGACTGGGGCAACCTGAACTTCTTCCCATCTCTATCCACATGCATGGAGTATGCCACTGAGCATCGGCATGGTTGCCTGGGGCATCCTGATCTGCTTCCCCATCCCGTACACATGCATGGATTTTGCCACTGAGAATCTTTCCAGTCAGCATCTGGATTCCTTCTGCTTTCGTGCATGCTAATGCTTTCTTCCGTAGAATGGAATACTATCTGAAATTTAGTTAACGTATACTTGATAAAGCGCATAGTGGATAGGGGGTTCATTATCTTCTTCTCAATCTGTCCCAGCTTGGATTCTGCCACTGAGAATCTTTCCAGCCTGCGATGGATTCCTTCTGCTTTCATGCATGCTGATGCTTTCTTCCATAGGGTGGTGTTGGGGTTTCGCCCAAATTGCTCTCCAAGAATCCCGTGTGAAGATCTTGCAAGACAGAGAAAACGTCAGAGGGCGCCGGAGGTGGCCCCGGCACGGGCACTTCGACGCTCAAGTCAATAAAGGACCTTAATATGGATTATGAGAAATAGAGAGAGCCAGTGTTCAGGAGGTGCATACCTGGTCTTTTTATACCTAAGCATGGGTGCATAGCCGGGATACGTATGTAGCCAGTACGTGAGTAGGATGTGGATTCATGCCTAGAGAAGGACTCCAGAAAAATACATATCTACAGTCCTATATTCACAGGATTAAGTAGTAGTCGGAAGAGGCATCCCATTAGATGTGGGATCTGATGTGACTTGATGCCAGCTGGATGCCGGATATCTATGTTAGAGTTCCCTAACAGGTGGTAATATCTGAAATTAGTGAAGCCAACTAGATTGCCAATTCCATTGCATGTTACATGCCAATGTAGGAATCCTGTATGCACATGATTGCTAGTAAGGAGAGTTGCAAACAGTTTGATGTTTAGGGTTTTTACGAATGAGCACATGGGGTTTATTTTGGTAAAATTGCATGATTCAACCACAGTTTAGATCAAGTATCATAGGATATTTGGTTGCAGAGACAGGCATGCCTGGTTGTAGGTATTGTATATGGATGCATCATACATGGGCTTGACTTCTGTCTAGACCATGTCTGCCCAAACATATATATTTAGCCAAAGATGCCCCTAGTGTTAGGGGCAGATTGTGCTGGATGACATCCTGTCATTTATAAGACATCTTTCTGTGACAGTCAAAAGTTTCAGCCATGTATTGTCTCTCTTGGTTACGTCTGTTGCTGCATAAAAGCCTGATAACCAATGTTTGATTGCCTCCATACTGATTGAAGTTAAGACTTCATCTCTGAATGCATTTTTTGTTGCTATCAAGTCGTCCCTAAATGGTTTTTGCTTTCCAATGTGTGAAATTTGTGTTTTGCAGGCCAGTGTTGACCTCTTTGCGCCGTCTGCTTTCCTTGCTGCATCTTCTTCAACAGTAGATTTTTTTGCAGCAGCAGATTCTAGCTTGCCAGCTGAAATTAAACCATGTAAGCCTGAGACCATGAGTACCAGCATGGTTGATCCATTTGCTGCACCGGCTAAGCCTGAGACCACGAGCACAAGCATGGTTGATCCATTTGCTGCAATGCCTCTTAACAATTTCGAAGGATCTGACCTCTTTGGCGACTTCGCTTCTCATACTGCCCCTGCATCCGAAGGACAATTTCAAAAATCTGCTGTTGAAGGCATTAATATCTCAAACCAGAACATTTCAAAAGAAGCTAAGACAACAGCTAAGAAGGATACTTTCCAAGTCAAGTCTGGGATTTGGGCAGATTCACTGAGTCGTGGATTGATTGATCTGAATATATCTGCACGTAAGTTAATCTACTTCATTTCAAACATCCTTTTGAGCGAGACAACACAAATGAGTCACATTGTGGCATCTCTCATCCATTGTTATAACCTTTGGGTTTTCTTAAACTAAGCGAAGATTCATTTTGTGCACTTGGCTTTTGTGGGCACTTATCCATCTACAGATATCATAAATCTCTTCTTTATATCAATAATAGCAAAAATTTAGAAAAGGAAAAGAGCTAGAAAAGTCGCATTTCAAGTCATGACAGACTTGGTAATGCATGGTGACTTGTTACAAGTTTAATAATGATGTTGGTGGCTATAAAAACATCTTCATTGACCTTTTACAAAATGGTACTTGATGGCCGTGGCAATCAAAATTATTTTCTCCTTTGGAAATGAAAAAACTCCAGAGAAAATGAGACAATGAGTTAAATGTGAGTTTAATGGGTGACTGTCAACAGAAGCTGTTATAAGCCCTTGTAATTGTCTCTGCCTTTTATGTAACAAGTAGCAAGAGCCTTGATTTCATGTGATGTTAGCTATAAAGTGAATAAAGATAAAAATAAAAAAATATTTTTTTAAGGTTGGTAGAGTTGATGATAGGAAATATAAATAATAACCTGAAAAATCTATTTTAGTGATAAATAGAGGTAATTACATGTCACATTGAATAAAGGGCAACGTAAAAGGGAAGAAAATCTTTCCCTCTTGCCCCCAAACCAACACAAGAATCCAGATATGTTTTTGCTGTAATCTAATTTTGTTAAGGATGCTGGTAAACAAAGACTTAGATAATCCTTCTTTATTCTAAAAAAAAAAACAGGAAAAGAAAAGTGAAGGCAAAAAGCCTTAAACGAGCCTACTAATAAAGCTCTTGTTTATTTTCTTTGTATTCAATGCACAGCCAAGAAGGTATCTCTGGCAGACATTGGCATTGTTGGGGGCCTGGGTGATGGTATGGATGAGAAGGAAAAGGGTCTCCCTGCTTCAACATACAGTATGGGCAGAGCCATGGGTGCTGGATCAGGCATGGGTAAATCAGGTTTTACTTCGTCTTCTGGAGGAATGGGGCTGCGTGGAGATGGCAGTTTCTCAAAGCTAAACCAATACGAGTTTGGAAGCTTCAAATGATTTCTCATTTATATTTCTCATTGTTGATTGTTTCGAATCTAAAATTCATTTCTGTTATTAGGAATGAGATTATGAAGTGCTTGGTGTGCTCCGTGGCGTTTCTTTACTACGGGAGTGTATGGAACGGGAAATTTCAATGTGAAGGAACTTTTTGCCCTATTTTTCGTGAGTATGAAGTTTTTTGATAATAAACAAATTAGTTAACTTGATTGAGTAGGACAACCTGACAGTTAGTACCATTCATCTTTCCGTACATATCTATAAACGCATCTATTTGGTGATTTACTGTACTTTCTCCTGATGCAATGTAAATAATATCATAACAGCAATATTGTTGTTTACATCAACAATCCAAGCCATCACGCTATGACAAAGGAATCAATCACGGCTAGTCTGATGAATAGAATATAGCAATAAGAGTGATAATTGAAAAGTAGAGAGAATCGTCGAAAAAAACAAAAGAGTTGAATAATATGATCAATACACGGTAGAATTGGAATTGAATTGGGGTGCTGCAAAATAAATGGTGTGATAAATTGCATAATTTCTTGCCAACTTTCATCAACCAGACTAATTCCCAACCAACTTTGATGGAATTATTTTCAACATCTATTTTGTAAAATAATTTTTCTCATAGATAATAATACAATTTAAAATTTAAATTAAAAAACTAACTAATAATTTTTACGAATATTCGCAACAATCTGTCGGTTTGTAACGGGCAACAGCTTGGTTGAGGGTGGATGCAAATTCTTATAATGGTCTTACATTCCATTATATCTCAATTCAACCATTTAGCATTTTCTAGACATGATAGATTTTGCTTTATGAAAAAACTATGTAGATCTGATAAGGTCACACTAAAAAACAGTAATATATGATATTTTGAGGGTTGAAATTACTCTGTAGCTATAAATGACCAGATCAACACTTCGATACTCATGTAATATCTAAGCATTAAACGTATAATGCTTTGAATAAGAAATCAAATGAAATAATTTTTAGTCTGATAACAACGTGAAATATTATGACTGTATAGGTTAAATAAATGTTTGTTACAGTTCTTTTATCATGGCCCATGCTAATATGAATGATTTTTTTACAGTAAAGAATTAATTATATTTAAAATATTATAGAAGGTGAGGATGAAGTTAAAAAGGGATGTAAGCTATAACACGGGAAAAGAACGGAATGAGGCATTAATACAGAATTAGATGTTCTGTAACGGGGCTACAGAGTGAATTTATTGTTAAAAAATGTCTTTTAATATTAAAAAATTTTCTTATCCAGAAAATTAAGTAGAATAAAGTAAATAATTAAATTATTTATTTATTTATTCAAGAAATAAATATTTAATACGCTCGCAGCTGTAAACAATCCGCATAAGAAGAATAACCTAACTAATAAAGTTACATCCAACACCCTATTACTACTTCGGTTTTGATTGGATTCTCCCTCCTGTTTCAATTTTCATTCCTACATGCACAGAGCTTTGACGAATATGGTAGATCATGCAGAAATTCCAAAAATTCATGAAAAGGAAAATCTATCTAGACTACTTATCACCAAATTCATGGAATAAAAACAAGTGTTTAAATTACGATTAACTTTTTTTTTTCAATATCCTCCAATATTTCAATTAATTTATTAAGCTTGTAATCTTAAAAACAAAAAATAAAACTATATAATGTGTAAATAATTTAAATCATAAAATTCTTTTTTACATTTAGTTGCATGTTACTTATTTATTATTCCAATGGTGGATGAGATATAAGTAATGGTAAGTTACAAATCAAAATGCATGACTAGCTCATTCACAACTTTTATTTGATTAGCATATCATACCTCAGTTAAGAAGACAACCAAGAACAATTCTCCCGTGATACCTTACTAAATTAAAGACTTAATTATCATGTGTTAAATTGATATTAGCTAGATAATAAATAAAAATAAAAAAATATAGTTTTTTTAGTGAAAATATCTAAGTTTATAATATATAGTAAACGTAAAATGAAATAATCGAAAGTAAGAATTTCCAAATTCAGGCATCTTCAGTGAGGGGCGTTTAAAGCATGTAATCGGTAAAATTCGTTTTCATCTTCTTCCATTGTTCTCAATGTTGTGGCCCACCAGAGTCATTATCAAGCTAAATTTTTTATCCACGATAAAAATATTTCAATTCTTATTAAAAAAAGAAATCCTTAGAATAGCTGGTTTTAATTAAAAAAATTGTAAAAAAAAGCTTCAGAGGTTATCTCATCTCGTATCTGATTTTTATCCAGCTATTATATTTAGTAGTATAATATATTTAATTAAGATATCATAATGATCATTGTCTTGTGTAAGATACTTTTAAAAAATATATAAAAATATATAATTTTTAAAATTCACTTGGATCTATTTATTTAAGAATTAAAATGTGAATATTTTTTTTTAAAAAAACTGATTTAAGAAAATATTCTAGAAAATTCCACCCTAATTTTTTTTCCCTTTTTCATAACGCATGACCGAACAAACAACTCCGTTGCGCATGTTTCCAAATTCATTCGTTGTACATCTTTTTTCCTTTTTCGTATCGCATGACCGAACAAACAACTCCATTGCGCATGTTTCCAGATTCATTCACTGTATATACACGCATACGCGTTTGAGGTTACCCATACGCAATCCGATTGGATTGCGGTTTCTTGAAATATTTTTCTCTAGGCAATTCTTAACAGCTGCTTGGATTATTCCTTTGCCAAGTTGCCATTCCTGCGTGAGAGATGATGAAGAAGCTGGAAACTTTTAATGGAGTAGAGCCGATTTCTATGGGAGTACCTACCAAAGACGATATTCAACGAAACTTGGCACTAGAAGAATTGATATGGGATGCTGATGTATGTGAAAAAAATCAAAGAAGTTGCAAGAGGGAGGACGTGATCGCGGAGCTTCAGCAAGTTGTGAAATATTGGCTGAAACAGGTCACGCATAAGCGAGGTTACAGTCCTCGCATGGTGGAGGAATGCAACGCCGCCATCTTCACATTCGGTTCCTATCGTTTAGGCGTCTACGGCCCTGACAGCGACATCGACGCGTTGTGCGTTGGGCCTTACTACGTCAATCGAGAAGAAGATTTCTTCGTGGGTTTGCATGGCATCTTGGAGAGCATGGAGCAAGTGACCCAACTGCGACGGATTCCACATGCCCATGTTCCACTCATGAAGTTCAACTTCCACGCCATACCCGTCGATCTTCTTTTTGCTAATATTTCTCAACTCGTTGTTCCCAGTGACTTGGATCTCTCGGAAGGATCGACCGTTTTGAAGAATGTCGATGAAACGACTGCTCAATGTCTCAATGGCCCCAGGGTTGCTGATAAAATCCTACAGCTAGTCCCGAACGTAGTGAGTTTTCAGGCCACTCTCCGCAGTTTGAAGTTGTGGGCCAAGAAGAGAGGCATTTACTCCAACGTCGCCGGATTCCTTGGTGGGGTGAATTTGGCTATCTTGGTAGCCCGAGTATGCCAGCTCTATCCCAATGCCAATCCCAGCATGCTTGTTGCTCGGTTTTTCAGGGTCTACACAAATTGGCATTGGCCGAATCCGGTGATGTTGTGCGCGGTGAAAGAAGATTCTGAACTTGGGTTCCCAGTGTGGGATCCGCGAAAGAATCCGTGGGAAAAAACGCATCTCATGCCGATAATCACACCAGCGTACCCCAGCATGAATTCAAGTTACACTGTGTCGAGGAGCACACTCCAAGTGATGATGAGGGAAATAGAGAGAGGTGAGAAAGTGTGTAGGGAGATTGAGCAGAACAAAGCACAATGGAATAGTTTGTTTGAGCCGTTCGACTTCTTTCAAGCATACAGAAACTATATTCAAGTGGATGTTGCTGCTGCTAATGCGGAAGACTTAGTTCATTGGAAGGGATGGGTTGAATCGCGACTGAGGCAGCTGACTCTAAAGATCGAGCGAGACACTGGCGGGGCTCTGCAGTGCCATCCATGCACCACACCCTATTCAGACAAAACAGAGCAACAGTGCTGGCATTGCGCATTCTTCATAGGTCTGAAGAGGAAAGAAGGAGAGAAGGTGGAACCGAGCAAGCCATTCGACATACGGTCAGCAACGAGCGAGTTCAAGCAGATGGTAAACAGCTACATGTTTTGGAGAGCAGGAATGGAGTTGGAGCTGTCACATGTTCGGAGAGAACAGATTCCTTCCTATGTCTTCGCTCATGGTTACTCACGCGCATCCTTTGAGACACCCAAGAGGAGGAGGGGCTGTGAGGATTACCCAAACGATAGGAACGTATTAGCGGGATCGAAAGCAGCTGCGATGTCTTATTAGCTAGGAAAACCAAGGAAGGGAAGACGTGCTTCCGCGACAAGCCCTGGAAGATAAAAAAGAGGAAAATGCTGTGTCAAGAGGATCTGCCCCATTCTACCATTTTCAAGGGAGAAGGTGCCCACGGAATATTCGCCATTGCTGGAGATAGAATCAAACAGGAATACTCGCGGCTGTGATGAGGTACGCGGGCCACGATATACACGTGTGTTGTTGCTCTACCGACGTAAGTATCTAACCGCACCAGGCGACTCTGGGTGGTTTTTAATAAGAGGCCAAGGTTTACCGACGTTACCATTCCCTTGTTTTTATTTTGTTAATTGGACGACTTAGCTAGCCTTAAAAATTAGGTCTTCTCCCAGCTTCTTTTGGAAAAATGGATAGGGGAATTATTTTATAGCCTAACAATGGCCACAGGGGCTCTTAATGGTGCATAAATGTATTCGGTTAACTCAAATTCCACGGGTAAGTACTTGTAGCCCAAAAATTGCATTGGCTAAATGCCCAACGACTTTTACTCAATCATTAAATTGCATTTGCTAAATGGCCCAATACTTGCATTCAATCATTTCCCTTTTTACAATAGTTTATGCGACAACTGGGCTAATAAGGTTTTTAGGTGCAGAAAACTTTCCAAATACAAGCCAAAATTGCTACCAATTGCTTGGCACATTCATCTACAGTTGCAGCCGAATGTCAGCCGCCTACAGCATTCGCCTGTGGGGCTCCAGCAAGACACTTTGACGCTGGACCTTGGCAGTCGAATGGTAGCCACCTATCCAAGGTGCCTTATGCAACCACCTGAAAAGTGCA
>JAYJMB010010543.1:0-15761 GCA_036873735.1 Pouteria campechiana
ATATCCAAATAAATTCTTCGCAATATGATTACAAATGCTCTATGGCATATATGCATTGACAACCAAATTAATACTTTGTTGTATATAATTATTATATACAAAACACCCTTTGCTTGCTTATAATCATTGTCTGCAAGGCAACTTTTGGTTGCTTATAATTTGATTATTTATAATTATAATATGCAAGGCAACATTAGGTTGCTTATAATCATGGCATGCAAGGAAGCTTTTGATTGCTTATAATTTAGTTGCTTATAATTATTATATGCAAAGCAACATTGGATTACTTTAAATCGCTATATGTAAGGCACCTTTTGGTTACTTATAATCATTATATTTAAGGCAACATTTGGTTGCTTATAATTATTATATATAAGGCAACATTGTGTTGCCTTTAATCATTATATGGAAGATAATAATTTGGTGGTTGATGACCATCAAATGCAAGACAATAGTTTGGTTGCTAATAATTATCATATGCAATACAATAATTTCATTTTCAATAATCATAATATGCACCAAAATAAGTGAATAATATAAATATAAATATATAAAATTATTTAATTTTATTTGTATTAATCTTCATATATTACAACCTCATTAAAGGCCTTTCATTTCAAAACATAAATATTTATATTTACATGCCTTTAATTTGTTATGTGACATAATTAGAACATTTTATCTACCAAGACTAGAAAACAAAAATAACTTTTGTTCCTTTAAAGTTTAGCAAGCCATTTACTTAAACACCTTCAAAGCTCCACCGAGGTTAATAGCTTCTATTCCTTCTACACCTACCTCCACTTTTCCTTTATTTATTCTCTCCATGACCATCACCTTTCCACCTTACCATTTTTGTAAGAGTCCTATTCATGAAAAGAAGATCTTAGTAGTACAAAAAGATAAACTATAAGTTATATTGCTAAACATATAGTAATAATTAGAATCAACACCTATGAAAGACCTCTAACCCATTTTATCAAGCAAAAATCATAGCAATGAGGTTCACAATAAAAGGGTAGAAGGAATACAAAATATACCTCAAATTGTAACTAGTGATTTCATTAATATAGTACCGGTAAATCAAGTTCTCATCCTAAGAGAGCTTCACTAACTATTTAAAGGCCTTCTATGGTTAGCAAAGGATAAAAAATAACCAAGATAAAATTATAAAGGTCATTTTCATATTAAACATGCAAAAAAAATGTGACTTGATATAGTTCCAATTTTATAAAAGTAGTGTGAGAATTAATTCTGGTTTCATTCTTTCAAGTACCTTGCGTAGCTTTTTTCTATCTGTAAGAATCCAGAGCTCATGCTTTCGTACCCTTTTCTTCACTGATATCATTAAATATAGGAATAATAGAAAAGCTAAAGCAATATTAAAGTAATATCAAGATTTTGTCCCCAGCATCCTTGTTTTCTTAAAAATAAAGGGTAATAATTGTGATTAAAACCATAGCATAGACTGATTTTTGTTACTTGGCATTAGTGGAATGGCTAGGATTTCTTCATATGGAATATTCCATATAGAGTTTAAGCTTTCTTGCTTCAAAATCAGTGTATCTTTTGTGAGCATGAATATTCAAGCACACAAAATAGATAAGGTGTTAAAAAATGAAAAAAACAGAAAACATTACCTTTTGAAAATGTGTTATCACAAAAGGCTTTGGTCCTATGCAATTAAAATTTTCCTTTTATCTTACAATCACTATATTTATTACTTCCTTCAGCTTCATTCTCTCAATCACCTGGTGAATGCCAGCAAATAAAATCTTCAAAAATTGCATCTAGGTTCGCAGCTTTGAATGCAGACATGTCTAGTTTAAAAGGGGATAAATGATGGATTTTTTACAATCATAAAATATGAGCACAAATAAGTCAATGCCTAATGGGAACAATAAGGCTATGGTATAAGACAGAAAGTGGCTAGTGGAAGTATAGATATGAGGCAATGTAAAATCAAATCATTAGACAAAATTGCTATTGTCTGCGAGTACAAAGAAACAACAACAAGGTAACATAATGATTAGGACTAATATTATTTGTAATTCTCATATGAGAAAGGATATGATTAATAACTCATCAAGATAAGGGTATGAAGAGAAATAAAACTTGAATTTTAGCAGGCATAAATGTTCACAGACATGAGGTTTCATTTACCAATTAAAATTATCAATATGTTGGGATTGATGGCTATTCATAAGCAGACAAACACAGCCTCGTCCACATCCTAGACTTGGTAACTCGACTATAATTATAACTATGCAAACAAGATATTCACCTCATATGAAAAATGATATAGTTAGTGGAATAATGTGATTTGGAAGCAAAATATGAAACTAGGCAGCAAATGATCTAGATCTAGTTGAGAGAGCAGGGAGGAATCAATTAAAAACACAAACAAATATAGATGGATAGGGAAGAAAGAATGAAAATCTAGAGTGTAATTCAAAGTTGAGGAACCTTATTCACAAGGGGATTCCATTAATAGAGCAACAACTAGTGCTTCCAAAGTATAATATGTTATGCCATCAAACAAAATGTCTTCATACATATAGATAGTTATCTAATCAAATATATTTACCAAGTTGTGGCAATAAGCCCATTATTGGCCAAAATGCAACAATTCAAGCTAATATAGAAAATTTTACATGTTCTGATGAGACTAATAAAATGCAAAATACAAAAAATTAAAAAAAACTGCATTGTAGAACATCTATTTGAGGATCTAGCTTAAAGAACAAATGGAACTTGAAAACAAGTTCTTGTCACATTAAAACTAGAGATTAGTAGAGAAAAAGAATAGGTCTCATGCACAATTCCCACAAAGATATTATTGATTATGTTAGTTGAGCCTTGAAGATGTTTGGCCATGCACTTGAAGAGGTGCACACAGAAGGCTTAACTTATGTAAAAGGTAGGTAGAAACCATCATGCAGCATAGGCCGCTAAGGTTGTGAGCAAGAGAGTGGGCGCAGACACTTATTAGAAGGGCCGTGCATGAGAAGGAACCAAGTAGGACATGCCAAGGCAGATCATGTGGTTGGATAGGTGATCTAGAGGGCATGCACATGGGCATGAGTGGAAGTTGGTTGAGTAAGGCAGCAATTACTTCAAGTCTGTGCACAAACATGTAGACATGTTGCAATCTAGACAAGTAAGAGTGATGGGTCGTGCATGTAGGGAGTTGGCTAGGTGCAAGTAAAGACGACAAGCTTAAACCCAAACTTAACTCAAATGGGTCATTAACTAAAGTATTGTACTAAAGACTAAGTAACAGTCTTGAGCGGTAGTTAGTCTATCATGTAATGACTAATATAGTTTGACTTGTAAATAGATGACAACTGTCCATTTGGACTGAGTGAGCTGATTTCACAATAAATAACAGTAAAGCTCACTTGTACTCAATATTTGGGGAAGGAATTAATTCTAGTTTCTAGTGCTAGCTAATGTAGCCTCTACTAGGGTAATTTAGGATTAGTTCTAGCTGTAACATTGGTGTTTGAAATGCCATTAAGGGTTTGTGAACAAAGGCTATGATCCAGGTGTGGAGAAGCCATTTTCAATGCCTCCAGAGAGGATTTACACATGTTAAAAAAAGGCTTTTTGATTATCAAAATTTAAATTTTATGTTTCAATGTTTGGTTGCAACACAAGTAAAAGGACTCAATTTAATCTATCTTGTACCTTTTTCTTGAATTACTTCATTTCACTATTGTGGAATGGACTTAGGAATTTAAATAATTTTTTTATGGATATAAGCATCAATTTAGGGACATTTTTCTTAAATTCCACTCCTCTAACTTGATTACAATGCCAAGACTACAATGCAACACTAGACTTAATTACAATGCCAAGATTAAGTGAATAACCTCAAAGAAAGTATCTCCACGTTTACATGTTCCTTACAAGAAGCAACTGCAGTCAGTTTAATGTTGAACATAAAATGAGTCATCTTAAGCACTAACGGTGGGATCTGTCAAATGAAGTGAACAATAGTAGCCCATAAAGTAGCTAAGTTGGAATAAGAAGGTGAACATAAGTTGAAAGATGAAGATGAAATGGCACAAAAATGTGTAATGAAATAAGCTAACTTAAGGGAGCTATTTGGATCAGATTGAATGTGATCATCATAGGAAAATTAAGAAAATAGCCACAAGAAAAGGTTATTAATAATTTTCTCCTCCTTGACATTCTTTTCCTAGTGTATGGATAAAGAAATCAAAACACCCTAATAGTAAAGATATTTGAGAAAAAGGAAATCAACATTCTCATCTACTATAATCTTTGAAATGGTCATTTTCTATGGGGTAAGCAAATCAATCAAGCTAAGGAAATTGATTCTATTGGCAAAACCAAATTTCATCCAATCTAGAAAGCCCTTCAGGTTATAAAAGATAAACAACCAACATAGCAAACATAAATCATTGTGACCTTTGAAATATCTAAATCAACCTAAAATTAAAACAAGTCAACATCTATGTCCAATAGGTTTCATCTTGTAAGAGAACACTATGCCTTCAACCAACATCTTTGTTGGGTGGTGGCGGCTCCTTAGATTTTGTTCCATTTCCATCGGAGGAGGAGCTTTTGCAATAGATGATGGACTTGTTCCTTTTCAGTAGCTTTGCCACCTGCAAACAGAAAGAAATAGATGGAACGAATGCTTGAATGACCTTGAGAGCATTCATTTTTTCCCCTTTGCTCTGTTTTGGTGGATAATGAGGGGATAGATGAAATGGGGGAGAGGGAGATAAAGCACCATACCAAAGAATGGTAGGGCCTTGTAGTAATTGCATTTGTTGCTCGTGCACATGATGATGCTAGGTGAGGCCCATTGCTCATTGATCTACACCGTTCATCTGATGGCACATATAGTAGTTCTTGTAGGGGATGGTTAGAGGGACCCTTGTTCACCTATCATTGCTATAACATTGGTTGTTAAAGCGTTGGTAACTTTTATTGGTGAAGACGATGTTCATTGAATAGATCATCCTTAGTATTGTTCGTGGCAAGAGGGGAGGAAAAGGGGGGCTCGGTCGGTCGCACAGGGTTAGGGCAGATGGCATGGAAGAGAGGGGAGGAAGAGGGGTGGGGGCGCGGTTGCATGGGTTAGGGCACCGAAGAGAGGGGTGGAAGAGGGAGAGGGAGAGGGGTAGGGGTGTGGGAGAGGGGTAGGGGTGTCGGGCGCAGTTGGATGGGTTAATGCAGGAAAGGGGAACCAATATTATACTAATATATATATATATATATTAAAATCTGATTCGGGTTGACCTCAACCCAAGACTAGGTTAACTTTAAATTGGTTTAGGTTGGACCTGCATGCTCGGGTTGGAAAAGTTGAGTTTTAATCCTGTTGAAATATGGATTTGGGTTAAACCTAGCCCAAATTGCACCCCTACTCAAAAAGAGAAGAGATGCATAAACATGATATAAGGGTAGGTTTCTGTGTCGAGATTTGAGATTAATGCACAATTTGAAAATTTTCGGGGGAGGATGGGTGCCGGGACTTTTGGGAATTTTTGAGGGAGGAAGGGCGTCGAGTGTCGGGACTTGGGGATTAATGCATGATTTAGAATTCTTGGGGAGGATGGGTACAGGGACTTTTGGGAATTTTTGAGGGAGGAAGGGCGGGACTTGGGGATTAATGAGTGATTTTGGAATTTTTGGGGAGGAAGGGGGACAAGACTTTTGGAAATGTTTAGGGGAGAACCGGGACTTTTGGGAATTATTGGGGAATGAAAGAGTTTCGAGACTCCTATGTCTATTGCTCTTGTTTAGGTTTTAAAATTTTTAATTTTGGATGGGCTTTTTTGGAGGGGGATGAGAACTTTTGGGATTTTTGCGGAAGGAAGGGTTTTGAGACTCCTATGGCTACTTCTCTTGTTTAGTTTTTAAATTTTAAATTTTAGATTTTTTAATAAATGTCTTGGACAAGATGATGATTGGACTTTCAAATCTAAATAGTTCAAGCAATTTTTTTAACTTCATTAGAATTTCAAAATATTAATTGAAATTAATTTATAATAATTATTTAAAAATAATGTTATTAACTAAAATTATATTTTTATAAAATATCTCCAAAATTTTATTTAACAAAAAATATAGTGGTACAAAATATAAGAACTTACCTTTTATACACCAACATTCTTATATTATAATTCTAA
This sequence comes from Pouteria campechiana, assembly GCA_036873735.1. NCBI lineage: Eukaryota > Viridiplantae > Streptophyta > Magnoliopsida > Ericales > Sapotaceae > Pouteria > Pouteria campechiana. The sequence goes on from JAYJMB010010543.1 coordinate 6,171, forward strand.
AATTTTGTTTTGTGCATTTAAAAATTGAATCGTACTATATGATACTTTCATTTTATATAATGAAATATCTTCACTTTATATAATAAAAATTTAAATTTTATAAAATCTATAAAAATAGTAACCTCATAAAAAAAGCACTGCAAAAACTATATTTTTAGACTTGATTTGACACAAATTTTGGTTGTAGAAGAAATTAACTTTTTTCAACCAAAATTTGGTTGAGTAAATTGTTTCCTTCTAATTTTTGGCAACCATTATTTGCAAGAAAATTTTATTTAGTTGTTAACAATTTATGGCAACAAATTCTTGTAACAAAATATTAGATTGGTTGCAAAAATATGTAATAGACTACAACAAAATTACTGTCTTTGCCTATGATAAGTATGTAGCAACAAAATTATTTATGGCTGTTCTCTTGTAGGGTTATTGGACAATTAGATATAAAGAATGCCTTCCAGCTACATGGCAAAATGATAAGGATCCCAGTTTCAAAGATATGTCATGGAATAACCACATCTGTTTACTTTAATGGGGTGCTTCATATGGGCTAAACTAGGCTCCTTTTGCTTGATTCAGCAAGCTTAGCCACTTCTTTTTCTTGGTTACGATTTTTATTTCAGTGCAGCAGATTACTTCCTCCATTTTCTGATTTTTGTCACGATGAACAAACCATTGTTATATTTATTTTTGGGACTTTGATATACTTCTTACCTAACTCAACCTTGATCTTGGTTGGGCTTTACGAAAGAAAGATCTGAACTAGCCTACTTTACTAAGTAAATATATGTGCAATTAAGCTCATTACCATGCCCATTCCTACTGAGCTAACCATTGTCAAAAATAGTGTTACCAAGTGTTCCAACGGTACTCACTTTTTGGCGCTACAGCGTGTCACTTTGACGGGCCTGGCCCTTTCTTTTTCTTTTAATAAAGTCTGCTAGTACGTGCACGAGCATTTGATTGGAGAGAACAAGAAAGGGTAAAATAAATAATTAAGTAGAAAAAACTATCCAGGTGAGAACAAAAAATATTATCATATTAACTTTAAAGAAATAATGATAAATTAAATAGATTTTTTTAAAAAAATTAAGACTAAAAATAATGGTTAAAAATATAGATATTGATAGAAATATATTAGATGAAAAGTACAAGCAAGTAAATATCAAATTAAGAAAGTGTAGAAAGATCTCGCATGCTGCTGGTACCCAAACTAAGAAATATTTTCATAATTTTGAGAAAAAGTTATTCCAAATTTCAGTTTGTTTAAATTATCACCATGATGAACCATTCCTTCATACATATGGAAGTGTGACGGTTTTTTCTCAACAAGATGCACATGGTGTTATGATCAATAAAGTTAGGTGGTATTAGTAAACCATCGACTGGGAAGGTGGCATGCAGAGGTGGGTCATGCCAAAACAAATCAAGCCCGCCATTTTGCTTTTTCTCTCGTAAAGTCTCTAAGGCGTGAAAGAAAAAGATATAAAAGTAGAAACCTTGTGACGAATCCGAGCAACAGAAGGGCTCCTTTTCCCTCTTATTTAAACCAGCCTTCGGCATTGCTCTAAGTTCAGTCGGATGAGAATCCCCTCTCTCTCTCTCTCTCTCTCTCTCTCTCTCTCTCTCTCTCTCCACAGAAAAAATTCAAAATACGTTTATAAGCCATCCCAAACATAGCCCAAATTCCTAAAGTACCCCTCCATTTTAACCACAACTTCAATTTTCCCTCACCAACAGTACACAACTAAGCTACCATGGATCCTGTCACCCTAGAGAAGTTTCAAGCAAAGAAAAGGTACCATAAAAAAATATACCGCCAGAACTTACTCCCATACCTCCTTACGGCTCTAGTCCTAAGCGTGTGCATTTCCAAGGCGCTTTCCTTTCCATCTTCTCTGTTCTCATCCATGAAGCTGTTCTTCTCCATCTCTCTCCCTGACGTTGGAGCGTTCTTTGTCAACCCCAAGTGCCTGTTCATTGTTGGCAACGCCATCGTGATATTCCTTGTCGGGGAGTCCAAGTTTGGAGGTCCATCTTCCTCTAATTCAGATATTTACGATGATTATGTCCAGCAGCAACGGAGCCTTCGAAGGCAGCCGTCCGTTTATGTGAAAGAGAAGGAGAAGAATTTCGCGGTTCGCATGGGAAAAAGGGCCGACGAAATCATTCAACAAATACGAGAAGAGGAAGGAGAAAGAGTACAAGGAGAGAAAGCAGAAGAGCGGAAAGAGAGAGGAGGAGAAAAAGAAGATGATGGCGAGGAAGAAGAGAATGGAATGAAAGTGGATGAACTGAAAAGGAGAGTTGAGGATTTCATTGCAAGGGTTAATAGGCAAAGGAGGCTTGAGGCCCAAATGCCTGACTGAACGGGGTCTAAGAAAGGAAGACAAAGCAGCATCCAGAAAAAAGAAATTTTATAAAAAAAGCAACACTAGATATCCAAGATAGTTTTTTTTCCCCATTTCCCATCATTGTTAGTATTATTTTAGGAAGAGCTAACAGCAGGTGTTAAATTATATGGTTTGCCAGAAAAGGTTGCCATGTAAACCTTTCAAATCAGGTTGCCATGTAAATCTTTCAAATCTTTATTTTCAGGGGTTTGATTCCATAACGGTTGCTAGAAAAAAGAGTTTCTCATAAGTTTTGATTTCCTTGCAAGTGAGAGTACCTAATTTATATATTACATGGACAGGAGACTTGCAAGTGTTGGCTTTAAGATGGTCTTAACGGGTAAAATTAACAATTTGCAATGCCCAAGTTCTACCGCAGAGATATCGATCCTAGTCTCATTCTCCAGTGAGTCATGAACTCCAATTCACCTGCAAACAAGTGCTGCAATAGCTTATCACTGAGTATGATATTTGAAAACCGCGTGGACCGGTCACTCGAGCAACTTCATCATTTTGAAGGATTCTGTGCAAGTATTTGAGTCGCACACAATTGAGAGGAATTAGTTCGTCGGCTTATACAACTCACACATGATTTTTTTTAATTAACTGGACTTAATTAATAAAAATTTGCATGTTCATATTATTGGGGCATTTTAATCTCAATAAAGCTTAAGTAAAAACAAATAAGCAAATTGAAATTCATTTTGAAATATAGTAATTTTATTAATAATGCTTTTGAGTTAACAATAATCACATTATATAACACGAACCAACTCAAAGAGTGCAACATATAAAAATTATGAGAGGATATGTTTAAAATTATATTGGTAAAAGATAGGAAATATAAAAGAAAGGTGCAAAAGAAATACATGATAACATTAATTGTAATTGAATAAATAAAAAAAATTAAGTTTGTTGTTATAAAGGTAATCAAACTAATATGAAAAATATATATAGATAATAATAAGAAAAAAATAAAATCATTAAAGATTGATAAATGTCACGTAAAATAGGTAGACTTTTAATCACTTGAACTTTTACATAGCGTATCCAAAAATGATGGAAATCCTAAAGGAGAAACACACCCAGCAGAAGTGGACCCTTGAAGTGGAGATGTATGTAGATAGTAAGTGACACCCACTTCATCATACTCCATATATAATAAAAGATGTAAAGAAGCTGAGATCCACTTGAAAGATTGTGAGATCAATGAATGGGTTGCTTTACTTCATCATGGGTGTTTTGGCATGGTATAGGTTAGTGATCCATCAGTGGATCACTTCTCACTTCTCTTTCATTGTGGGTATGTGGCATGTGACTAATTCGTTTAGATGGTAAATGGGGTTTCTTTGGAGCGAAGTAACATATAATTTTCTAGGGGTTTGAAAGAAGAAAGGGGGCGTTTGTAATGGGGATGCTCGCCTTGATAAACGTTTATTCAGAGAACAGGACAAAAAATCGGTTGGGTATACATCTCTTTTCTTGTTTCTTCTAGCATATGTGGACATTAGGGTATCCTATGCACCCATTTCAAAAGACACTTTCGGTCATGTGGACCCAACGCTGTAAGATCAACACCACTCATCACATGGAACAATACCACACACCGGAAATGGTCCAAAGTCTTAACTCTAATGCAAAAACATGGAGCAAAAATATTTGAATTTTCGGTCAAGTTTGCGGCTGCATATTTCTAAGTTATTACCTATACATGTATGGGCCAGCAAACCAAGTTAGGAGTCTCTAATTTGCCTTCCCTTAAAATCTTCCATAAATTGTGGCTTCTTAGACTGCAAATCATTCAAGGTTATCTCGGGAAAGTAGATGGTCCATATTCATTGACCACTTCTTTTTCTTTTTCTTTTCTTTTCTTTTCTTTTCTTTTCTTTTTTTCTTGAAATTTCGACTCGGAATCTAGGAAAAGATGGACAAGTGCACCCCATGAGATGCATAATCTGTAGCCAAAATAGAAATTGTATTTACAGAGCAAGGAATGCTATACACTTGACTAGTGCTTAGCAATCCAATTATTGACCAGGGATCATGGGCAAGTGTCTTTTGCAATGTCCACGTGAGAGAACGTGGCCGGAAAAGCCCCCGCATGTACGGCTCAAATTATCAACACAACCGGAAGATTTTTAGTAGCCGAACAGCTTGGCTCGGAATTCTTGTATCATAAACACCACAGCTTTGTCACGCGAATCATGCTTTATTGTACACGGCTGATTGTATAGCATACAAATAAGTATCATCATTGAATGATTCAACAGATGTCACAAGGTAAGTATATTTCAAGGTTTTTAAAGTTATTCTAAAGAAGCTTTGGAGTGCCATTTTCAAATGATTAAATTCCTTGAACTATATACGTTGCACATCCAACATTTACTCGCTGAGTGGAGACTTTAGACAACTAGATTTTAAAATCAAAGGAAGTCGGTCCTACAGTACAGTTTGTGTGTTATGTGATCATGTCTCTTTAGCTAGTGTTCATCGCTTTCCCATCTTTAGTTCATTTTAAATATGCTTTCAATGTCACGTTGAAAACTATTTCAGATCACATGGTTTCGACTTTCTATATATTTATATTGTAGAGGGTTTAATAAACTATCACATTGATTTTGCTAAAAATTGATGATTGTCTATAATTCTAAAAGTAATATATTAAAATTATATTATAACCTAAATTAAACATATTTTAAAAAAAATTAAGCCTTGAATAGACAATATAATCTTCTTATATTAAATTACATTGAAGTTTACTAATTGATCCTTAGGTTAAATTATTAATCGAGATAAAAGCTGACCTAAATGTTGGATGAAAATTACTAGTGAGTAAAGCTGTCCATAATATTTGATCGGCCTACGGTAACAAACTAGCTGTCAAGTCCTTTACCATCCAAGAAATTTATAAGAAAATATTGACGCTTTTATCTTAGTTTGGATACCACTTAGAGGAGTAGTTTTTAAACACCATGTACAGGTTTGATAATAAAATTTTGAAACCAATTCTCGATTCGCTTAGATCCAATTAGCAAGTTATTTAATGGATCATGACATTGATTAAGAATATAAGCAAAGAAGAAAAAGCTGTAGCTACACATGAGCTGAGTTGGGGAAAGTCAAGTTTGCCTAGAATCAACTTAGCACAAGAATCAAATAAGTTTGGGTTCAGCTTGAATTAAATGCCTCCAATCGAGTTTGAACAAATGAGATAAGCCGAGCTGAAATCAATTGAAATACTATTTTAACTCAGCACATAATACTAAGTACTATGGGCAAATTTTACTACAGAAAAATTTTATAAACAAGCCAAGAATGAGCTTAATTAACCGATGCCGATAGAGTTCTTGACTTTATGCACGAGATTTGCTTGTTGATCTAAAACTCATGCTTGAATTTATGTTTTTACCGCCGAGCAAGGCTAAGCCAAACAGGCAATGAAGCCTGCTTAACTTGTTTATAGTGGAAACCTAGAAAAGAATACTAGTTAAAAGGAGGAATGAAATAAAAATGATGGTGGGTCTCTTTAATTTAATCACCAGCATCCTTCTAACTAGAACTTATTAAAATAATTCCCCATACAGGCGTTTATCACATGCATTACCTAAGGCTACCGATCTCATGTACTTGCTATTGCTCCTGCACTGAAATTATATAAAGGAAGGAAGAATCGCATTAGCTAAAAGGTCCCAATCAACCATATTAAAGTTCCAAAAGGAACAAGAAAGGTCATGTGGTCCTATCAGATCCTTTCATGCAAGCAGGACAGCCAAACAGAGAATTAAAAAAGAAAAAAAAAATGTCAATGGGATGATCTTGAGAATCGGAAATAGCATACAAAATAAGCAGTTGGTCCTTGCATGGTAGAGAAAATAAGGCCAATCACCTCACCTTCCATCCCATAAATCTTACATTGGATTGTCATCATCCCCTGCAGATCATCTTCCAATGTTTTAATTCTATCCATGACAATTATGGTTTTTTTTCTTTTTTTTTAATGGAAGTCATCAGTAGAAATTTGATATTGCTGAGAGACTTGAAGTACATTTGAATTATACGTGTGTTGGAAAAAGCCTTTTTTTAAGTTAGGTAGATTTTATTTGGATTTAATGCAGTCCATGAATGTTGTAGCCGATACCACACTTTTTATATTGATTTAAAAACCAATTAATGCTCCCACACTTCGAAGTGACGTGCAACTTTACTGATATATTATGCATGGCGTGCTCCGACAAAGCATTTGAAGATGAAAACCACTTAATAATAACAAATGACCAAAGAAATTTCGCTTCAGTCACAAAGATCTGAACCAACCCATTAGAGTTAATGACTTTGATTCCATGACTATGTAGGTAGCATGTAAAGTTTACAGCTGTCTTGAAAACATTGCATGCGTTCCATGGCAACCGCTTACCACACTTTGCTTTGAACTTGCAGAAACAAAGGATCACACGTCAAGCTCTATAAATTTGGGATCTGTCGCAATTACACCTTAGTTCCGATTTGACAAGAAAGTGCAAAGTAGCAGCCACGGCTGTTGATGGGGCGACCAATAATTGCAAGGGACAAGACATCATTTCCTAGGAAATTGATACTTCAATCATCTCAGAATTTTAGGGGGCCTCATAACCATACCCAAATATTCATAATAATTTTATCCTCCTCTAACGGTATGATTATTGGACTTAAAAATCAGACAAGTTTTAAACATTTGGCTCTTAAGGGAATATATATGATGTTTGAAGAAAAATAATAATCCATTTAACGTCTTTATATATATATTATTTTTCCCAGCTTTATTAAGTTATAAAAAATATTATATTTTCAGCAATAATATTGTCTTATGAATATTGTTATCTAAGAATGGATGGTATCAAAAGCTAATTAACTTAGTGATTTAAGCAGGTCTAAAAAATTTACTTCCAATTCTTTATTGTAATTATGCAGAGAAAATAACAAAGTAATTAGTCGTCGAGATATCAAGAAGTCTAAGCAATATGATTACAAAATGATTATGGCAATTAGTCATAAGAAATGTTCTGTGATTTTTTTGCACGTGAAATCAAATTAATTTGGTTCTATCTAAAATATCTAACAATTGGCAAAAGAAGTCTATCGTAAGAACATGGCAAGCCCACAAGAATCAACGTTGCAGGGGTCCATTCCCACCGTTTAACACGTTAACATTTGATCATTTCCACATGCTTTGGGCATCTTGTGGAGCGGAGTATTAAATTTATTTTGTGTGACATGTACGTAGGATTTGATTATTAGCCATGAATTTTAAAAACCAGCGTTACAAAAGCTGGACCGGTTTGGCTAGTCGAAGTGGGGTCTGACTGGTAAGGGGGAACCAGGACCAAGCTGGTCCGCCTAGATCCAGCAGATCGATTGAGTTAGCCATTTTTTTTATTTAATAATATTAATTTTTGCAGTACAAGAGGAGATTAAAAGATAAAACTTCGTAGTAGAAGATTTATATCTTTATATTAATTAGCATCTAGAATTTGATTCGGTATACTCATATTATGTTATCATTTAATTACTTCGTACAAAAAAAAAAAAAAATCGTTAAAATTAGACAATCCAGGCAGACTAGACAGTTGAATTGGTGAATCGTCCGATCAATGTGCAGTCGAGCTAGTTACCCGTGCAGATATTCCTGGGTCCTAGGAATCCGCGTCGTTGTTCAAATCCTTCTGACCTTACATTTCTTATGAGCGAAGGTTGCAGGATGAGTACCAGCCATGCTTGATTCAGTTTCTGCTAAGAAAGAGGATATTTTGGATTTCTATTTCTAACTTATGGGTGGATAGGTTGTAGGACACGTGCCTCCCTCTCACACTTAAGAGCCATTGCCTCCTTTCAAGGGACCTGCAGTCAAGGACTTTGGACCGCTACGACTCTTACACGTCGTTGGTAATTCTACATCGACGGCTTGGATCAGCTCATGATTCTCTTCTCTCCTTCCTCGTTTGTCACCATAATTGCTTAGCTTTCTTTTTGCTCCACTAAAGAAAAATCATAGACAGCTTTCCGCCCAACCCACCAAAGTAGGCTTTCTTGCAGATTTATGACCGTTGAATCCGCACTCCAGCATTCACCACCGTAGAAAAAAAAATGCTCTGGATCTTGGCCGCAAATCCATCGCCTGATCATATTAAGAAAAAACACCATCATACGATTTGCAAAACCCAATTTACAGAAATGATTTCTTACCTATCAATACGGATCTTGAAACATTATCCATCCGTGGTAAGATCCACTTCTTGGACGGTCCAGACTCATAGATACCATGTGCTGAGGGTTCGCATTTTCGCTGTAGATGTTGCGTGAAACATGCACGGGTCCACTTCAAAGGGGAGCTTTAAATATTCCATGTCTTTAGAATAGGTTTTCCCTTTTTAACTGTCTTGCTTCGCCTGTAAGGAAACAATCCCAGGATAGATGAATGAAAATGCAACTTGTGGGCCTCTTGCACTTTGGCCATTCTGTGAGTTTGCTGCAGTTTAGTGAACTGTGCAGCTAGCTATCAACTTTAGCACAAAAATATCTGAATTGTCTCAGGCCCTACCATGATCGGTGCGCGAGTTTGTGGCAATTCCTCTCTCTAGCAGTCATCTGAGCTATGTTGGTTTGGTTCTAAAATTATATGCAATGAATCTAATGTTGAAAAGACTTTGAAGGAAATGCACTACTCCTGGGCAGAATCATACAGTAAAATAGCAGAATAGCATTCATCTCGTTAACCCCGAAATGAAAAAATGAAAAATAAAAAAATGAAAAAATCTTAGATGACAATGATTATAACTAGTCAGAGAAATGTGCTACTTAAGGTGAAACTAAAAAATCGTCATTTTAACGCATTTTAGTAAACTATTATTTGGTTATAAATAATCATGATAATTGTATACAGCAAAAGCTTTATTAATACAATAGTTAAAAAAATATTTTAAAGCGATTTTAAAATTACCTAGTGTTTTTCAGTAAACATGTTCCTCTGCTGCCTCATGTGCAGTTGTCCTTGCTGATGTATATGACCGTAACCCTGTTATTTTTCACAGAAACTAAAACGCTTAATCAGAAACAGTAATACATCAGAACTGCTAAAAATACACAAAGTAGTAATTGTAACCTAAAATTTGTAAAGAATGCATCGGTAATTTCTTAACAAACCATGACTTATTTTTTCTAGTGTTGT
>JAYJMB010010554.1:1722-49110 GCA_036873735.1 Pouteria campechiana
CCGACAACGGATCTACTTACAAAAGGGCTGGTAAAACACTGGAAGAAAGATATTCTCTCTATTGGACACTCTGTGTCGCACACTATAGATTTGATGTTAGAGGATATTGGTCGTCGTCCTGCAGTACAAAAATCAATTCAAAGAGCGCGCACAGTGACTAAGTTTCTATACAACCATAGCTGGGTTCTTTCTATGTTTCATAGAATATCTAGATATGATAAAAAAATTATTCGTCCTCGTAAAACAAGATTTGCTACAAATTACATTGTATTGGTGAGGAAACTGTATACAACGACCTAATACACTTGTATCATTTATAAAGATTTTTTATTAAGAATTGCATATTTACACTATTACTTTCTTCAATGCTATAGTTGATGTACTTTCAAGATGCAAAGGGATTATCTGGGATGAATGTAGCAATCCAATCAAGAAGTAAAGCGATGCCATGTAAGTAGAGAATATTAAAATAATAAGATATTGTTTACTTTTTATTTTAGAAAATTAACAAGCCTAAATTTTCTTTCATAAGTAAATAGTGGAATTTTAATAGGACTGAGACCCTACATTTGATGTTGTTGGCATGTAGAATATTGAGTTAAACAGTATCTTCATCTCAATGTGAACATAATTGGAGTACATTCTCTTTAATCCACACATGTAGAAGAAAAAGTTTGGGTTACCAGAGGCTACAAGATTTGGTGTTCTGCCATTACAATATAAGGCTTCAGGAGAGATTGATTCGATCTGAAAAGTGCTCTCATGAAGGCCCATTAGATTTGATGATGATAGCACATTATGATCCTCTAGAGCAAGACGATGAAAGAGAAGACTCATTGTATGAGTGGCTACGGTCTAATGATTTAGATACTAGAGATGGAGGGCCAGAACCTAATATTGCTAATTTAGCTCGTGAGCAAAGAGCTAATGTTCGAGGAGTAATGGAGGAGAGAACTCCAGTAGAAGACTTTAATCCATTGACAAGGTCTGAAAGCACTTCTCAATCACAAGATCCTTTAAATCCAACTTAGTTTAGATTGTTATCAAGCACATTCTTCAAGAACAAAGAGTGGAGGCGGTGGTGATGATGATGACAGTGGTGGTGGTGATGGTGGTGGTGGTGGTGGTGGTGGTATGGGTGGTACTTCAAGCAGCCAAAGGCCTCTTAGCCCATTCACTGGAGAAGCTGATTTCCAATATGCTATAGAGGATGATGATCACAATGCATGATCGCCTATGAAATCTTATGTGAGAAGGTACGGAAGTAGAAAAAAAGTGACCTTTACAGAAGAAGATGACTTGGTAGATAGTATGACCACAATCTCTATTTGTATAAATAATAGTGAGCAGGGGTCTAGTTGTGGGTTTACACCTTATGACTATCATGTTGGAGATTATTTATAAGAATCTTAACAATCTTACGTCGAAAATTCTGAATATTATCTTCAGCAGTCTTATAGCCAGATACCAGAAAATCCAGATAGTGAAACCAAAGTATCTTCATCTTCATTCCCTATATGGTACGACTTACATCCGGGTGGTTTCTATAGTCATTGGCCAGAAGTAATGCAAGATGATCATGACAATGATAATATTAACGAGCCTGCACGAGTTTCTTTTTGGTAGTGAGGTATGATGATAACATTTTTCATACTATATACATATGTTTACAAGTTTCAATTACCTAGATCTCTCATTTAGTAATATTCCACTGTGGATATTTACTTTATCTGCTTCTGCAGCATTGGTATATTTCCTTTTATGTCATATATATTGACATTTAAAGTGATATTTTTTATTCTAAATATGAATTCTGATTTATTATGATTTATTATGAAGTTTTCTGGAAGGTTTTCGAATTTTTCTAGATTTTTTTAATTTTTTTTATATTTTAGAGAAATAGTTCAGCGAAATTTTCTCAACATTAACAAAATTTTCTCCTTTTCAGCTTAGCAAAATTTTCGCTTTCAGCGAAATGGCGAGCACAGTTAAATGCTCAATATCTTGTTGAACAACTTGCCGATCAAGTCTAGCTGATCCTATCAATTTTATTTTTGTTAACCCAATACACTAGAGGTTAGATATATTATATCATTCAAAAACTAAATAAATAAATCCTCCATATTTGCTAAACAATCCAAAAATGCAAGAGGATTTAGATGACTGTCATAATTAGGGACATTTAACTTTGATCCTTATAGTGATCTCATCGTCCCCAAATATATTCAATGGTCAGTCGCAATATTTCATTGTAAATGAGGCATAAGATAATCTCCTGGATTCCAACTATATTGTGGTCGAGGTCTAGATTGACCCCCAATTCCATACTCTTGAAATGTCATGTGCTCTCCTAAGCTTATGGAATTGATAACATTATACCTATGACCTACAATATGACTTGCTTGTACCTCTGAAATTTGCGGATACTCTAGGTTACCCTACAAAAATTTCACAATTGACCTTCACACTCTAATCATATTCCTAGACACTCTTGGAGTTAGGACAATGCCTATATGTTGAGTACTTAGGGAAAGAGAACTTTGAACTTACCCATCACGAAAATGTGACCTAGTGTTAGGACTTTGGAGATCATCCCTTCAATTTTCAACAACCTTTACAGTTGTTTGATTCAAGTGTTTGATCACTACAGCCACTAGAGTGGCTGATTGAGTTTAGAGGCTTGCATTTGGTTTTAAAATGTTTGGATTTGGATTTGCAAGGATTCTTTCAATTCTTCTTGGCTTTTGAACAAAGATTCTACCCTGGAAGCAGGTTTAGCATTTGGTTTTGAAATGTTTGGATTTGGATTTGCAAGGATTCTTTCAATTCTTCTTGGCTTTTGAACAAAGATTCTACCCTGGAAGAAGGTATGGCATAGGTTACTATCATGTTTTACGAATAGGGTAGAATAGAAAAGAGATAGGATGCAAAAGATATCAATAAAAAATAGGAAGACAGGTATGGGACGCACCTCATAGAGTCAAACGACTTTTAGCCCATTCACAAGAAAAACAGACATGTAAGATGCAACCCAGGATGATATTCATAGTTTATGCAATCCTCCAAAATAATATGTAAGATGGTATCAATGTGGAAAAAAGAAGGAGCCCACAAAAGAAGCTAACATAGCAGATAGCACGGCCACCACATCCATTGACATGCATGACAGCAAGTAAGGGTCTAGTTATGACCATCATACAAAAGATTATGAATCTTACTCTGAACAATCTTATCACCAGATATCGCATCCCTCTTTGTACCAATTACAACCATATGGGTATAGCTCTACCGAATCTACATGGCTTCTAGATAATTTAGCTCAAAATTTTTCATCATCTATTTTTGGATTAATCAACCCATATGCAAGCTTATATGGTTATGGGCAACCATCACGAGAGCAATCCCAAGATGATATAACATTGAGCAACCTCCATGAACTTCTTTTTGGTGATAAGGCATGATGTTAGTATGCTTTAGGATTGTGTTTTTTATTCTTTTATATGATCTGCATGTCCGATAACTTTACGCAACAGAAATATGCCCTCAATAATTTCTTTATATTAGAAATTTCCTTTGCCAATGTATATGATATTGGTATGTTTCCACCACTACTTATATGCTAGCATTTAAATTGATATTTTTTTTATTCTAAATGTATATTTTCATTTATCATAATTTATTTTAACATTTCATTGAAAATTTATTAATTCTCTTTTTTATTTTTTTGTATTCTAGCAAATTAGGTCAATGAAATTAGATATAATTTCTCTAAAATTGGTAAAATTTTCTCTTTCCAAGTGTAGCAAAATTTCACCTTTCAACAAAACTACAAGCACTGCACAATACTACACTAAATGCAGGATTCACTTAGCTCCCCGCAACTAAACTCAATACTACTCCTTGTGATTTGCAAACACTAATTTATAGATTTTAAGTGCTTCGTCTAAGTTTTAGAGCAATTGTGATTCTAAATTTCAGGCTCCACCCTCAAGATTGCAGCATAGAATCAGATTCTCAAGACAAGCTCATCTTTAATCAAACCGAATTTTCTGTGTTAACGAATTTGCTACCAATTTCAAGTTAAAAGTTTTCATCCAATACAACAATGAGTATTTGAAATTTTGAATGTAGACTAATTAGCAATTTGATTCTTCTTATTTCACTGTGAGAAAAATGAAAGAAAGAGGAAATCCAAAAATATATTACAATAATGTGTTGAACATACACTCTTATCTAGCTTGATTTTGGTGATGAACATTCTTAACCAACCATGTTTTGATGATGAGCAAAACATGAGTGAAACATTAAGGTACTAAAAATTTATTCTCAAATATTTTGCAGAAACATTTTTCAAACTAATTTTGAGAATAATCTTCATAATGCTTAAAGGAAGAAACCAAGTAAATGCTCAAGAGAACTAAGTATATAATTCAAAAATATACATAAACGAAGAAAATAAAAATTCAGAATCATTAAGGGAACTTCAGAGTCAACTTCGGATTTATAATTTTATCCCTTCGGAGTTACTCAAGCACTTTAGAGACAAAAGGATATTCCTTCGGAGCCAAAGAAGTATTTCGGAGACAAAGGGAAATCTCTTCAGAGTCACGAAGTCACAAGCTTCAGAAGCAGCAATAACGCCTCGAGTCAAGACAAGCTTTTCAGAGCCAATGAAGCACTTCGAAATTACGAGCTCACAAGTTTCGGGGTTAATAAAGAACTTCGGATACAAAAGACAAGCTTCGGAGTTAATAAAAGAAGACAAGTTCTTCGGAACCACAAGTTTAATAATTTCATATTAAAAAGAATTGTTTCGGAGTCAAGTTAGATTCTTCGGAAGTCAATAAGACTCTTCAGAATCACAGAACAAGCAATTTGGAGTCGACAGGCACTTAGGAGTCACTCTTTGTGTGACTGCTTCAGAGTCATAAAATGAAAACTTCAGAGAATCTTCAGATTCAGGATTTAGTGGATCCGACCCAAGTTACTGGATATGCGTCACTTCGTAAGCACCAAAACTTATCATCGGACCATCCGAAAATATGGTAACGTCATTTGTGTGAGAGGTATCCAAAATGCAATTTCAGAAGATCCAAAATGCAATTTCGGAGGATCCAATATTATAACATACGAAACTCCGAAACCACGCAAATTGGCTCAACAGTCATAAATTCAAACGTTCCCTTGCATTAAATGATCCTCAGCTACCACAGCAGAGAAAGTCAGAGGTTTCGCTATAAAAGGAGTAAGGTAAGAATGAAGAAAATATAAGATCATTCTGAGAAACAAAGAGAGAGGAGCATTTCCTAAGACTTGAAGAGTTTTTCTTCCATAAGTTCAACTCTACTGTGTTTCATTTCAAGAAGTATTCAAAGTCATTTATTCAACCACTTCTGGAGATTGAATTTAACTGTTATATTATTATATTTATTGCTTCTGAACTTCGTACAAAATCAGCCTAATTTGTACACATTCATTTATTTCTGAAAATTTCTGCAAGTCAAGGACTTGCCCATGTGTATTGTGAGCAAAGCAAGTAGGATACTTGCTTAAAATTTATAAAAGCTAGTTGGTGGACTTGGAAACCAACAAGTGTGTTTGTTTGATCAGAAGGGTGTTGATCAAAAAAGGTGTTAGTGGAACCTGAGTTTAGCAGAAAAGGCTAATTCAGAGAAGTGAAGTAGGAACCCAAGTGAAGGCCGAACCACTATAAAAATTCTTGTCTAAGTGCATTGCACTATTCCTCCCTTCTTCACAGTTGCACTACGAAAATTTTAAAGACTTAATTCCCCCCCGCCCCCCTCTAGTCACCATTTGAACGGGACCCACATAATGGTCCACTGATAACTGAACTTCTCTGATTTTCAGATCAAAGCACAAACAATAGTAAAT
This sequence comes from Pouteria campechiana, assembly GCA_036873735.1. Classification (NCBI taxonomy): domain Eukaryota; kingdom Viridiplantae; phylum Streptophyta; class Magnoliopsida; order Ericales; family Sapotaceae; genus Pouteria; species Pouteria campechiana. The sequence continues at coordinate 7,615 of JAYJMB010010554.1, forward strand.
CAGATCAACATATTTGACTACAGTACTGCACAGAGTGCAGGATTCATGCAACTCCTTGCAGGTAGACTCAATAGTGCTTCAAGTGATATGAAAACACTATACAGAGTTTAAGTGCTTTGTCAAGGTTTTGGACAAATCGTGATCCTAAATTTCAGTCTCCAACCTCTAGACTACAGAAAACAATCAGATTCTCAGGACAAACTCATCTTTGGTCAAACCAAATTTTCTGAGTAAAGGAATTCGTTACCAATTTCAAGTTAGGGAGTTTTTCGAATACAACAATGAGTATTTCAACATAGACTGATTACCAATCTGATTTTTCTTATTTCATATCCATTCAATGTGAGAAAAATGAAAGAAAGAGGATATATTACCTTAGCTTTGTACTTTTCATCTTGTGAAACAACTGTGAAGAGGAGCTCTCTTCCAGGGCGTGTTATAACATAAGTCACTACCTGAAAAGCAACAGGACAAGAATGAGCTTGCATCAATTTAATACTGCATCCAAATTACCAATAATTGCAGCAATTGAATAGACTGACAAATTTTAATTAACGCAACTGTTACTCAAACAGTAAATACCTTAACAGAGTCAGACCTTCCTGTCTAATATCAGTTTTGAAAGATCCCACCTTTTTTCTTTCAAAATGGGTATGGCAGTACTTTGACCATGGTTTCAAGACTTGGCAGAGTTAGATGAGTCAACTTGGTTTCAAAACCTTCGATCTGACTACACACTATGGACTTACAATAAATGAGGTGTATTGTTGACTGAAGCCAAATCCGATCAAGTCAATCAGAATCAAGTCTTCAAACCATGATAAAGAGGGCCCATTTCCATTACTGCTCTGAAAAAAGTCAAGTTCATTTCATTGAATTAATTATTTTGCAAGTCTCTTCTGTAAGTAATTCTGACACCAGCCCAGTTAAAAACTCTAGGCAATACAGTTTGCATAAAGCAATCAAGAGAAATTTTGTCTAAAATTTCTCTACATGATCAGCAGAAATAGAACTCAAATCCATGTTGAAATAAAACAGAGTCCTGACCTTTCGAAGAATCTCAGTAACTGCCACAACAATCCATGTGGGCCACAAAGTCAAAGCAATCATATTTAAAAATGCAGCAAATGGAGCAGAGCAAATAGATATAGTCATCCCAGCAATTGTAAGAATACGACCCTGTAATAGGTCCAAGAAACGAACAGCATTAGCTTAGAACACAGATTCAAGTTTATCAGAACAAACAAAATAGTATCTTAACAGCCATTAAATAAGAGTGCCTCCATAGTTGTTTAAGATACAAGGCACACCTAGGCACAACAAAATCTTAGCACCTAGACAAAAGGCACAAGGGCGAGTTGCATGCCCAAGTGAAGCAAGGAGCATATTATATCAAATTAAATAAATTTAATAGTATCTAAAACTTATAAGAATAAAATAATAAGATTATTCAAATATTAAATATAACCCTAATCCATAATCATTAAGAGCAAAAACTACCTCAAATTTCATTAATCTAACATTTTATATTAAAATTCAATGAATAAATATCACTCAAAAGGGTCAAAACTTAAAAGACTGTCACAAGCAACTCTGAAAAGAATTTTTTAAAAAAATTTACACAACCATTGTAATTAACCACATATCAAATAAAGTAATAAAGATTAGTACAAGACATGTCAACAAAAAAAATCACCATGTTAGAGTTTAGAATATTAAGGTATGTTTAATAGAAAAAATGTCCATTAGCAATTACCTAAGCAATAAATGTCATAGCAACACAATTTTTCAACAATATTGCAAATGTGCAACCATGATACATGTTTCTTCAGCAAAAAAAAAAGGCGATTAAAAATAAAAATAATAAAGCATGTAGCATGCCATCAAACAACAGAGAAGGACCAAAGGAGAAGTTAATGGAGGAAAGGAGGGCAAGAAGAAGAAGATTGATGCAAAGGTTGATCAAAGCAAGAAGAAGAAAAGGGGAAAAAAGGCTCATCAGGTCAATGTTTGATGTGTAGTGTCAATGACAGAGATGGCAAAGCCGTTGAGGAGTATGAGAGAGGGAAAAAAGAGAAGAAGAATATGTAGAAAAAGTGCAAAACAAAGGAGGAGAAGGAAGAATAAGAAGGAAAGAAAAAACAAGAAAGAGGACTTACCTGCATGTGTTGGGCAATTCATATTTGCAGGCACTAGTAGTCGGGTACAACACAATGGAGAGGATGGAAGGCATCAACTTTAGTTGACTTGAGAGAGAGAGGAAAATCAGAAGAGTCAAAACCCTATTTTCAATCAAGCACACGAAGTACATGCCTGGTGCCTTGGAAAAAGAAGCACAAGGTGTGCAACCAAGTGAATGGACCTCACCTGACCCTTATCATCGAGCAAGAGGTGTGTCTAAGTGCACATTGCACCTAGGTGCAACTATGGACTCCATAGCTTAGAAATGCAAGCCTTATCGATTTTTTTTCTAATAAAACCATTTTGAAACTTGAAGCATAGCCATATCTCTATTTTTAGCAATCATGTGTAGATAATGTAACAGATTGGATACAAATGTTGTTTGCAGCTGTAATGCATAAAACAAATAAAAATTTACAGCAATAACCATGTTTTCCTCACATTCAAAATTTTGTTGGAATTCTCATTGAAGAGGCTATAGATTTATTTTTGGGGTGTAGGAGAGTTGTTTTACAATAATTATGCAATTAAAGTTTATGCATTAACAGGATATCTATTACAACATGGATTAAGAATAGCTTAAAGGGATTTCAGGACCTTGTATGGGCAGCTCAAGATTTTTGTATGAAACAGCATCAAAGCATGATAACAAACCCCAAAGTCACGAGTTCAACTCTCTGAAAGGGCAACTTAGAGGCTAAATTCAATTTACTAGTAGGTGAAATGGCTAACCTAGTGACCGGATTAAAATTGCTAGTAGGTGAGTGAAGCCTTCACAAAGGGGCAAAGGGGTTAACATTGGGTCAGTTTTACTAGAGTAGATGTTAGCCCTTAAAGAGAGGTGTATTCCTGAACTTAGGATATGTTAAAGGGATTTTTAGTCTTTGATTAGACAACTTAAGCTTTTCATTATGACCCAAAAGATGGGTTAAAAGAATTTTTTAGCCTTAATCAAACAACTAGAAATCTCCTCAACTCATCCTTAGTTTCGGTATCAATATACCACCCACATAAGATTCAAGATCTCGATAGCCTACTCTAGCAACGCTAGCCTAATAGTAGCCCTCTTTCCCTTTTGGGATGACTTCATTCACTACCAATTCTTTTAATCAAGCTTTTAGATCGCCTCCTTTGTCTATCAGTAATTTTAATCTAGCCTCTAGGTTGCCCCTTGGAACCATCCAAAAATCAAACCATGATCTTAGAGTCAATTGTTAGGCTATAATACTATTTGATACAGAAAGCTCAAAATGTTCATTCAAGGCCTGAAAATCTCCTTAACCAAAGTTTAGTCTAAATCGTATCAATGCCATCGCTAAATTTAAGCAGCCTATGGTCACAAATTTACTAAAGCATCATCAGTATTCAGTACTTTGAATTGGTGGTGTGGCGATGATTGTTTAATGTAATTGAATGGACTTGAATACTACCACAAACGTATCTCTCTCCCATTCTCATGCTTGGTGCACAAAAATATGCTATAATGGCACTTCCATGAATCTATTCTGACACATAAACGACCCTAGGCCTAGGGTTGAGATTCCAAGTCCTTAAAGAGGCATGCTCAACAATAGTCATTAATCATTATTTCATCCGCTTAAAGCCTAAACTATTCCAAAGTATTTATGCTTCTAGAGACCACTAAGCACCTTTCACATTCCAATGCATTCCTGAGCGTTTAGTGGTCATAAATAAATTAGGGTTTATCCATTACTCGGAATTTCTTTTTTGGAATTTTTTTATACTTGATTATTTTTAGATTTGATGAGTGCATCAAGTAATTATCACATGGATCAACTTGATGGATTGTTTAGATTATTATTTTTAACTATATTTTTAGGGTTTTATTTATACGCAAAACATTAAAGTTGCGTTAGGGTTTTCTTTATGTTCTATAAATAGGTTATTTTGTAGGAAGTTTAAACAAGTCATAGTTAATGAATGATTGATTGAGAATTATTGAAATTTCTGAATTTGTTTCTTTCTAATTCTTTCCCCTAATTCACGTACTATTTATCCCCTTTCGTCCCTTCTTCTCCCTATTTAGAAAATCTTCCCCTTTCTTCGAAAGTCTTCCCCTTTATCATTAATTTAGGGCATCCCGTCCTACATCTACTTGTTATCAAAGCAAATCTGGTAAAAAGTTTCCTATTGTAATTGAAATCTAATCTTAGAAGTCTTATCACACACATCCATAATACACATGCGACATACACAATGCGATTTATGACAACACAACCTTTAGCATTCGTCTTCTTCTGCAAGTGCAGTATTGTGTAAAATCATTAGCGCTCAAGATTGCCATTTTCTGCAATTCTTTATGCACTTTGATTGAGTAGAAGCAAGAACACCTTGAAGATTTCCTGATTTACACAGCGCATCCCCGTAATCAACCACACAAACAATCAACAACAATCGAATCTTACAAGTCCAACAACTATTGGACTCGAAACCCATTGCCTAGGTCGTAGCTCCAAATCCGACAGATCCCATGCCAACTTCAAGCAGATTCGAAGGCTCCCACTCCAAGTTCGATGATTCTTACCATCAATAGACCCCTTAAAAGCCATCTTCTTCATTTTCGACAACCTATAGAATCAAAAATCGCATAGAAGGCATAGGAACTCCCTTTCGAAGCCTCAACTTGTTGATGAAATGACTTCCGCATTGGTTCTGACCGGTGATTGCAATTTTGAAAACTTCAAGCAAAATTTCATCGAATTTTTCATTTTAGCTACCTAGCGAAATGTTCTTACCTCTGAACAATGGAAAATTACAGAGTTGAGTAAAATTTTTGCAAATTGGGGAAAATTTCTGAAAATTTCCCCAAAATCTCGAAACAGGAAGATTTTCTTGCCAATATTAATGTGCGAAGGGAATTTCTCGCAGAAAAATTCCACGAGAAATTCAAAATAAAAATTAAAAAACCCTAAGTGCCTCCCTGAAATCATTTCAAATGCATCTTAGCCTCCTCAAAATCCCCAATGACTAATTTTCAAAAAAAAAAAAAAAACTACCTTTGTTAAGTCGATTTGAAGATCCGACATCCACAGTCACACTATCCACTTCTTCTTCCACGATTTCCAAACTTGAATCGAATTTTCAGCTTTGAAATCATAAATAGAAGCTTCGAAATGCATTTTCGAACAGATCTACATGCATTTCGAAGTCTGAAATCGACGCAAAAACCAATTGCATCACTCTGTTCCAGCGATAGCAAGCTGTAACGAATCGTTTCCCCAATTTTTTCCTTCAAATCCACCCCTTTTGTTTCAAAATCAGTATTAGAGCGTCCGAAACCCATTTTCGGATGGATTGCTGGTAAAATCGAGGCTTCAAATCCAGTCGTGTGGTGGACAGTGACAAAAGTGGCTTCCGTGTTAGCAGAAGAGGCTTCCGTGTTGCTGTTTTCACCCATTTCAGCATTTTCAATCAGCAAGCGTTTCAATTTTCCCCCATTTGGGCTCCCAATCAACAGTATTAGGTTGGTTTTTCGCTTTTTTCTTTTAATTTTTTAGGACAAATGCATATAATTTATTGATAATGATGGTTTATCATCATTTATTAGTATTTGTTTTATAAATTTTCTATTAAATAAATTAAATAAGTTGTAGATTGAGTTTTTTCTTGTTAAACAGCTTTTAAAACATATGAAAATTGATTTTTTTTAAATTATTTTCTTTTAATTATTCTACAAATTATTTAATAGTATTAATAATTAATTAATATGATGTTTTTTGTTCTAAATTTGAATTTAGATTTATCGTAATTAATTATGAAGTTTTAAGAAAAATTTTCTAATTTTTCTTCATTTTTTAAACTTTTTTATATTTGAGCGAAATAGTTAGGCGAAATTATCTATAATTTCTCCAAACGTACCAGAATTTTCTCCTTTTAGGCTTAGTGAAATTTCTCCTCTCAACGAAATTGCCAACACTGGTTCTGACAACTCACTACCTTTGGTTTCATCAAGCCATTACCAATCCACCTGCAACACACAACCAGTATCAAAAACTCTTCACCAACATCCCAATCCAATCCAATCAATTCTCTAGAATCATCTTGTGGTGAGCTAGAACCCATCTTCTCTAACTTCCATTGTTGGTTCGTGCGGGCACTCAGGGAAGACAATCGAGAAACGCTTTTGGGATTTTCTTATGGAAAAGTTTCAAACAGCCTGCATTGCTTTTGCTATGGGAAACTAAATCTTTTCTAAAAATTTACAATTCGATCCCCTGTAGAAGTTTTATCAAAACAGCCCCTGCACTTGGATGTTGAAAGAAACATCCCTCCAGTTTCTGAAATTGAAAATAGGTCCTTGCTCTTGAAAGAATTACAGTTTAGCCCTACCTGATGAAATTTCAGAAACACGTGTTTCTGAAATTTTGGAAAAGCCTGTCTAGCTGGAAATTGCGGGAAGGTCATTTTTTTAAGAAGTTCAGAAAGGCCCTTTCCTTCAGAAATTGTAGAACAGCCTCTGTTATTGCTGAAATTATAAAACAGCCTGAACTTTCAAGATTCCAGTACTCCAACAACTTATAGAATTTGTAGTTTGCTGTTGTAAATTGCTACTTTGGTACTCAAGAGGTGTTCTTTTGGCTTCCAAAACAGATGCATTCTTTCCTAAATTGGAGATTTTTGTGAAATCAGTATAGTAATTCGTAGTTTAATTATTTAATTGTGATTTCTATCTCCTATTGGCATCTTTTGCACCCTATATCTCTTTTATTTTGCCTTATTCCAAAAATATTATGGTTGCTATTAATGAACTCGCCTCCAAATTTGAAGCCTTGTCCGAATCCCATTGAGAAATAAAAGATTCAATATCCAAAATCCTAGAAAAAATGAGAGATGTCCTAGATACCTGAATTAAAGCACATATTAATCCAATACAAACTCAAGTAGAAGCTGCCTTGTCCAACATATATAAATGAATAGATCAAATGAGTCAAGAAATTGTGTTATTAGGGAAACATCCTATTAATAACTCAAAGGATGATTTTCAAAAACTTAACACAAGGTCAGATTTCTATAATGAGCAATCTTAGAGTCTCATAAATTCTAGTGTTCAAAACTTAGGCATTCCCCAAACTCCTGTTGCACAAAGGATCAACCAATCACAAGTAAACATTGATAGGGAGAATCAAATTGAGAATTTAAGACAAGCATCCTTACAGAAAAAACAAACCAACCAACCCCATTATAGGTCATAGCATTATGATGGTGTTCCAATTCAACTGAAGTTGAAATTATTGAGGATGAGTTTGATGATCCCTTTAGACTTAGAGCAAAAAGAGGTAGGAATATTGGCAGGTTCCATGAACGTAATCCTCATTGTTATGATGTGAATGATCAAAGGAATTTTCTCAAGGATAATGACATCTCAAAAAAAGTTAAGGATGATGTTCCTAACTTTGAAGGCTGGTTCAATCCTAACATCTTCATGGACTGGATGAATGAACTGGAATAGTTTTTTGATTGGTATATCATGTCCTAAAATGAAATTAGTAGAATCAGCCCAAATATTATTAACTAGGAGTTGAGCGAGACATCGAAGAGGGTAGAGAGCCATCTATCACTACATGGGCTGAGATGAAAAATAAATTGAGAATAAAATATGTGTCTCATTATCACCAAAACTAATTGACAGAACAATGAATATTCTGAGGCAAGGAACTTTGAGTGTCATTGAATAATACCAAAAATTTGATGATTTATTTTGGAGGTGTAAAATTAATCAAGATCAAAGGGTGACGACATGCTCTAAGTTTATCAACGGGCTTAGACATGAATTGTAAAGAGAACTTATTTTGCATGCACCATACACTATGGAAGAAACTATCTACAAGGCTTTAGAACTTGAAAAATTTCAACCAACTAAACCCATTAGTAGGTTTGTCTCATTCCAAAATGTAAATTAGCCTACACAATCATAAGTCATATTATCTAAAGGGAATACAATTGTTAGTCAGAAAGAAGCATTTAGTAACCTCAGAAACATTGTTTATAGTGTTCGTCCGAAGGGGTCTGAAATACAATATTTTAGTTGTTCTGGAATAGGTCATATCGCATCACAATGTCTCAATCGTACCCTAACCATAAATGTTGAAGGCAATGACCTTCCTGAAGGATTAAAAGTTCATTGTGTTGTTGAATCCCTTGAAGAACCTTCTGACTGTGAACTTGATGATCCAGCTTGATTGACTAAAGTTTGGGAATACGAATTTAGAACTTTGCATTACCTCATTGTTGAATTTGTTTGAGTCATTTGGTTTATTTATTTATCCTTGCATTGTTCAATTGATTTCTAATGACAGCTACACGCCAATCAAAAGAGAAATTACTTTTAAGCAATGACAACTATGATTTGCTATAGATGTGTTTTGCATGAATCAAAATTTAGTGAAGAGTCTCTCACAACTAATTTCCATTTTCAGCATCGTACTATGAGCAGAATCGTCCTTAAGTTTCAACACAAGGGCGAGTTTTTCCAGACCAGGGAGAATGATGCAAAGCATGAAGTCGTTATGAATAAATTAGGTTTATCTATTATTAGGAATTTCTTAGTTGGGATTTTTTTATATTTGATTTGATGTGTGCATTGAATGATCATTACATGGATCAGCTAGATGGGTAGTTTGTATTATTGTTTTTAATTGTTTATTTAGATGTTTTATTTATATGCAATACATTAGGGTTGCATTAGCGTTTTCTTTATATTCTATAAATAGGTTGCTTTGTAGGAGCTTTAGACAAGTCTTATAGTTTACAAAATTTTAATTGAGAGTTATTGAAATTTTTGGCTTTATTTCTTTTTGGTTCTTCCCCTAATTCATATATTGTTTCTCCCCTTCTGTCACTTCTTTTCCCTATTGAGAGAATTTTTTTTTTCTTCCAAATCCTACATCACTATAGAACTTAGAATCCTTGCAATTAAGATTCCGTCATGATAAACAAGCCCAAGAAATGCTTGTTCACACACACTCCTTAAAATATTGATACAATATACTCCTACAAGCTCAAACCAAAACCACCTTTTAGGAGATCATGGGGCAATAAATGTGAGAAAATGTTTTGGTTTGAGCAATGGAGGACAAAGTTTACCAACAAATTGGACCAATCATTCCACAAGAAATTACAATTATGGAAAAAAAATCAATGAAACAGTTAATGTTGGGGACAATCTTGAAGGTGGGCAATGCAATAGACAGTAGAAACACTACGTACCGTCAAAGTAAGTTGCCCAACGAGGATAAAAATGGCAATGAAACTGTTGATCTGTGCTAATATCTTTCTTCTACCAACAGGGCTGGTAACACTCATGGCAATCACAGTCACTTTCTGCAATTGAAGACAATGTTAGGAAAACAACAAATACAATAAATGAATAAGGATATCTAGACCAGTGTTCGCAATTTCGCCAAAAGGGAAAATTTCGCAAAGCTGAAAAGGAGAAAATTTCACTAATTTTGGAGAAATCATCGAAAATTTCGCCGAACTATTTCGCTAAAATATAAAAAACTTAAAAGAATCCAAAAAAGATAGAAAATATTCTATAAAGCTTGATAATAAATCATGATAAATCTGAACTCACATTTGGAACAAAAAACGTCACTTTAGTTTTACCACTTATTCTTGTACTTGAGCCTAACATATTGAATCTGTAAATAAAAATAACAATATTGTGAAATAAGAAAGACAAGAAAGACATCATATTTTTTTACACCTAAGAAAAATCTATACGTGTATTTACAATTCTAATTAGTAACTTTTTAAATATCTATATGCCATAATTTTCATAACTTATTTTTTAAAAATTATAATATGAACTATTTATTTTCATAAGTTACAAAAATATCAATGCATTAGGTAAAAACTAACTCCATAGATAATTATATGACGATCCCCAACATAATTAATTTTTTTATTGTTGTTAAATAAATTTAAATCGATTTAAAAGAAAATATATGTTTTAGAAGTTGTTTAAATAGAAAAAATAATTTACAACTTATTTTAATTTATATGATAAAAAAATTCATAAAAAATAATAATAAGTAATGATAAACCATCATTATCAACTATATGCATTTGCCTCAAAAAAAACATAAATGAAAACAAAATCTAACATGTTGATTGGGAGCCCAAATTGAATAAATTAGCAATATTAATGAACGGTTTAGTAATAATAGTCTCTAGCAACGATTTTCCACAAAATCAGCAGTGGATGGTCGTGCTTTAACACAGCACGGACGAGATGGCTCTTGCTGTCTACAACGTCAACCCTTGTTCAACCTGGATTTCACCCCTAATCAATTCAAAAGTGGATTTCGATCTCTCCATTGCTGATTTCGAAGGCAAGCAATTGGATTCTAAGGGTAAAATTCAAGTCTCTGCTCACTGCAACTTGCCATCAACAAAAGGGTGGGAGAATGTTGTTGTTTATGTCGATTTCAAGCACCCAAATCCGTGTAAGTGCCCACAAAAATGGATTTTGAAGGATCCATTTATGAATATGAGTCTTAAAAATGCATTGAAGCTCAAAAATCTCTGAAGTCATTTATCGCACCTATCTAATTTTCCAATTTAACACCCAAATCTTGTTTTTTTTTCTTGAAAGATCTTGAAAAGGGGTTTCGAAAATCTGTTTTGGGGAGGCTGGAAGCTGTGTCGAAAATTTTGGGATTGCGATTAGGGCTGCTGTTCTTATTTTTTCATTTTCTCGTTGAAATTTTCGAAGTGATTTTCCTCGATTTCGAAAATCTCGTCGAGATTGAACAATAGTATCAATATTTTAGGATAATTATCGAAAATTTTCCCAATTTATCGAGCTTTCCCCAATTTATCGAGATTTCGAAAATCTCAACGAGATTGAGCAACGGTATCGAAAATCTCACTGGAAAATTTCGATTTTGAGAACACTGATCTAGACCAAGAAATTTCTACTAAAAGAAGGTTCTATCCTTAGTTTTCAAACCCCTTATATCAATGTTGCTACAGGGGCATTGACATCAACATTCACAAGCATCAAAACTGCAGCCACGTGATAGAAGCTTCAAAATCATAATAACAGGCAAAACAGGAAATCACCTAACAAAACCGAAAATAACTAAAACTAACCTAGCCAATTCCTATCAAGGCCATGGCATCTATCACAAGGCAGAAGATCCCTTGGTCCTTTCGCAAGCATTCATGTACTTGGTCAAATAGAAGTTTTATTAACTGCAACAAGGCTATCATTGCTGCAATAGTTGCACCAAAGGTGGAGCCGCATCATCCAAATCAACCAAGAATACAAAGATTTCTCCATGTGATAAACAACATAGTTGTGCCTATTTCAAGGACAAATCCATTCCTATCATGAAGCACTTCTTATGGCAATTGCTAACCATGTAGATGATGATCTCCATGCCAAAGATAAAAAAGTTCCACTAGCTACAGAACTGGCATCTGGTTCCTGTCCTCTATGAACTTAGTTGCCTAGGTGATATATCCCTCAAGAGGGAAACTTTAATACAGCACGAACTGAAACACCTAGTTCCGAGCTTTGTAATAATACACTAGGCTCTTTGAATACAGGAGGGATTGTAATACTACACAAGAAATAGGAAGAAATGTTGTTAATAGAAGTAAAAATCATGTCAGTAAAGTAAGTAATAGACAAAGATAAAATAAATAGATTTTTTATAAAACATAGGCTTAATAATATAAATTATAAATTTGGCAAAAAAAATAGTAACCGGTAAGTGTCTTATCAAATTAAGGGGTTCCACCTATCCAATCAACCCCTTAGTGATAAATAATAAACAAATGAACAAAAATATCCTAGACAGACATTAGAGTCAGTTAAAAACTCATTAACTAAGCGCAATACAATTGGATTATGGTGCACAAACGGAAAGAAAATGACGTAGAACATGACAAGGCTTTGCACCTATGTTAGGGTTTATTTATTCTTAGGGATGTTGTTTGAGATTTTGGATATTTTAGTATTTTGGATATTTTAGTATTATTTGGGGGATTTAATGCACGCATCAAGTGATCAACAAATAAATCAATTTGATAGATGTTTTAGACTAATATTTTACTTATTTTATTTAGAGTTTTATTTAGAAACATATTATACGCAATACATTTGGGTTGAATTAGGGTGCTCTTTTGCTTTATTAATAGGGTACATTGTAATAGGTTGTAAGCAACATTGATGAATTCAAGTTCTCTGATACCCTTACTTTCTATATCTATCGCATCTTACCTAAATTAATCTATTTAGAGTGGTATTTTATTTGTTTTATTTAAGGTTTTATTTATACACACATTATGTGGAACATATCAAGGTTGAATTAGAGTTTTTTTTCTGTTTGTTTGTTTCTATAAATAGGGTGCCTTGTATTAGGTTGGAAACAACATTGATGAATTAATTTTTCTTGCTATCTGATTCCTTTGCTTTCTATTTCTATCCCATCTTCCTCAAATGTCTCTTTTTTCTCCCCTTTCTTCCCTTGTCATTGCTTTGAGAGAATCCTTCCTCTTTTCTTTTTATTTCTTCACCATCTCATACAATATCAATTTGGTATTAGAGATGAAGTAATCTAATCGGAGCCAAGTTTAGAAGCTCCCAATCTAATGGCCTTTGCTACAATGTGCTTGGTGAATAGTGAATACCATTCACAGCATCATGCAGGCACTGATTCACGCAGCGCAGTGCATAGAGGTTGTTGAACCACCACAATCCACAACCGCTTGTGTAGATTAGACTACATACAAGAACTATTGTTGCCATCTTTTGCAACTCGCAATCTCAAATCATCAGCATCAGACACACTAATCATACACAGAAGAACCAACAACTTCAGATTTGAAAGCCATAGACACCCACAGCCCCAGCCCTGCTGTCAAGAACACATTAGTCCCTGAGAAGAAGGAACACCATACAAGCTGTTGATCGCTTTTCTATTATAGATCTGACATCAGAAATCCCACTTCTTTGAAAACAGTTGCGTCAAGAAGAAATAAAGTTCTTCACGTTCGATCATACCATCTTCAACATTTCTCGCAAAAGTTCAATAGCCATAAGTAGCACTACAATGCTTGAAATTGCCCTCAACAATTTCTTTATAATTGGTTTCTTCAAGGCCCAATATATCTCATTGTCGCATCTTTAACAACCATCACAACCCTTTTTGGGTTCTATTAGATGGGAGTAAAAACACATCAACGTTGGAGCATGCAAAAGCCATGAGAGGTATTTTTGAAGCTTTTAACAGTCAAACCCTTTAATTTTTGGGTTTGAAACTAAATTTGCATTGAAATTTGCAAACAAAAAAAGGGGGGTCACTGTGTTGAGAATAATTGCAAGCTGGTCCTTCCTTGAATCTTACCAAATAGATGCTAAATTTTTAAAATTTTACAAAAGGGCCTTATGTTTATGAAAAAATACAAAACAACTACTCTGTTTCACAATTTTACAAAAGGGACCCCGAATTTCTAAAATTTTCAAACCGCGTTAAGATTTTGAAAATTGTAGAACAAGCATACTGTTTTAAGAAAATTTAATTTCTAAACCTGAGTTTTTATATTTGCAAAATAGTTCAAAATTTCCTGAAATTTAAAAAAAAACTTTTTTCTTAAAAATATTGGCAAACTACTTAAGTTCCAGAAAAAAATCATTATTTTCAAAGCTAAGCTAACTTTGATAATGGAAACTCATGGAAAGTGGTTACAAACACTTGATGAAACCAAAGCCCAACTTAAAAAATAAAAAAATTTCGACTTCAAGCCCAACTTCAATTATGAAAATCGATTGCAAAGATTGGACAATACTATGGCTAAATTGACTAAATAAATAAGACAATTAGACATAAATAGTCAAACATGTTGTAGAATAAAAAGTTGAGCCTAAATAATCTAACAAGGGATATAATTTTGATAGAGATCACGATGTGCGCTCAATTCGTACCTATTCTAGATACAATCGTAGAAATTAGGGCTTGTTTATTTGATTGGGGATTTTTAAAATATTGTATTTGGGTTGAATTGTTAATTTTGGTATTCTATTTATTATGGATAATTTTAGGACTTCAGTTTTAAGTGTATAAATAAGGTAGCTTGTATTAGGATTGATAAACCATTATGACTGAAATTGATTGCTTCTTTTTGTCCTACTTCTCCCTAAATTCTTTCCTGCTTCTCCTCTTTCTTCCCTTCTTACTCCCTTGAGAGAATTCTTCCTCTTTTTTCTCTCTTCTTATTCTACATCAATTTGGAATCAGAGCAAATCGTGGTGTTTTTGTTCCCCGTAATCACAACTTATTGGAGTGTAATTTTGCTCTCCATGTGAGAAGTTTTTACATGAGTTTTTGTGACTTCTAGCCCATTGTAAGCAAGCCAGTGCACTACGTATTGGAACACAAGCCAAAGCATCTTCACCCGCAGATTCCAGTTTGCTTTCTATCTGCATATTGAAGATTTAGGAGTCAAGTTTCAATGGTCTATACATACAGAAATCAACACCATCTGTCATAGAATTTTCATGGAGCTTCAATTTGAGTTTTTGGGTGCACGACTAAAGCCTTCAAAGCCAAGATCATCAAATCCAGCAATTTTGACGACTTCGACTTCGACTCCAAAGAATTCCACAATTAACGGACTTCCTTAGCAATTGTATTCTTTGTTTACAGCGACATTCCAGCATTTGAAATCGTTATTCCACTAACCCAGCAGGCCTCTTCTTCACATCCGGCAGCCCAAAGTGTCGGAAAAGGTGTCGTGGACGTTAAAATCCACTGTCGACACCATCTTCTTACATAATGACAACCTTGTAGCATCAAAAATCAATTTTTGACTATCCCAATGGCTCTCCTTTAGATCCGGCGACTCCAGCAACATCGACCACCGCCTATGTCATTGGAACCGTTCTACTATTCCTCTAGCATCAATAGCAATCGCCATCGACAATCTCCCATGGGTTTTGAAACCCACCTTCATTGTTCGTTCGTGAGTGTGCAAGGAAGACAACGATATGGTTTGATTTGGGATTTTGGGGGAAATTTTCAAATAGTGCCTTTTGCTTTTGTTGCTTGAAGCTATATCTCTGCAGAAATTACAAGACAGCCCCTCCCTTCTGAATTTACATCCAAAATTGTAGAAGAGCCCCTCATTTTTAGAAATTTCAAAAAATCATTTTCTTCCTGAAATTGCAAATTGGTACACAAGTAATTGAGAAAGGTTGTTAGGGTTTCTTAAAAGGCACATTCTTTCCACTTGAAATTTAATTAATTTTTTATTTGTTAGTCAAATTAGAATATCCTCTTTTTATAAATTTTTGTTTACTTTTGTGACTTTATTTAGCATCTTTCAGTTAATTACTTGATGTGATTATTTTATTGCAATGGCATCCATCTTTTGTGCTTTTGAATTGCATCATCCATTCATTCTAAGTCATTTGTGTTACACCCATCATGGTTACTAGTGCACAACTTACAAATATAGTTGAAAAATTGTCTTAAACTTGTGATCTTCTGAATGAAAACTATGACTCCATAGCTCAAAAATGTGATAACTTATCCATAGAACAAGCCCACTTCCTTGAGTCCTTATGTCATATGAAATATAGACTCCAAAACTAGTTTCAAATTCATTTAGAAGTCCAAACGCAGTCCATATTAAATCATCTAGGCAAAAGTCTTGTTGATGATTCAAGGACAAAATTTCTAGAACCTATTATAAGGTAAATCTTCTCATAATGGGCATAATCAGAGTCTGGTAAGAGACCATACAACCAACATAGAAATATTCTCCCTCCTCCAAATACATTTTGGGATTATCATCAATCTATAAGTCTTGGCAAAAAGTATACAGTTGAGAATCCAGAAGGTTTTCCAAATGTTAGAGAAACACATATGATCGGACCTTAGCAACAAAATAGGGTTCAACTATGAGACTTCCCACATCAGCCACAACATAGTATAGTTGTTGACCGTAGGCATATCCTTAAGGATGATGATGTCATAAAAAAATTCAAAGTTGATATGTCTAGTTTTGATGGACATTTAATCATGGCATCTTCATCAATTGGATAACTGATTAAGAAAAAAAATTTGAGTAGTACAACATGACAGATGCACAGTGCATCCGATTTGCAAAGATAAAGTTGATAGGATCTACTTAACATTACTGGTTAGGTGCGAAAATGGACATAGAAGAGGGTAGAGAGGCATATATCACCATATGGGCTGAAATGAAAAATAAATTAGAATTAAAATGTGTCATATTTTCATAAAGACCAACTAATGGACCAATGGATGAATTTAAGACAAGGAACCATAACTGTCACCAAGTACTATCAATAATTTAATAATCCCTTTTGGAGATGTTAGATTAATGAGGAACGATAGGTGATTCGTGTTAAATTCGTTAATCGTCTTAAATTTACATTGAAACAAGAACTGATTTTATATGCCCTATACACTCTGAAAGAGGCAGTTTATAATGCTTTAAAACTTGAGAAATTTCAGAAGTCCCCACCCTTCAACGTTTGACTTCCAAGTCGGGGAGGCTCAGGCAACTAGATAGAGTATGATGAAAATCAGTATGATGTTGAATATATAGGTGTCATGAGATGTATTTTGTCTACTCCTAATTCTAGGAATGATCAGAAGCGTACCAAGATTTTTTATGCATTTTTCACGTGGTAACATTTTGTGCAAAGTTATTATTGATAAGATAGTTTCATGAATATTGTATCAAAGACTGGTGTAGCCAAGATAAATTTGAAATTTGAGCCCAATCCTAAATCATACAAAGTAACATGGGCAAATAAGACTATACCACCTGTCCATGACAGATGTTTGATTCTGATTAAAATAGCAAATTATGAGGACTAGATATGGTGTGATGTTCTTCCAATAGATATGACTCATATTTAACTTTGTCGTCCTTGGTTATTTGATATTAATGTTATACACTATAGAAAATTAAACAAATACTTTTTCGGACACAATGGGAAATTAATTCTTTTAAGACCAGTCAAACCATCAGAAAGAGAAAGATCTCAAAAGAAAATTTCTTCCATTGAACCTCCAGAGAAAAGACTTTTGCATATTTTGGCGAAAAGAGAATTTGAAAAAGAAAATGAATAGTCAAGTTCAGTGTTGATGTTGATAGAAAAGTCTGAGTCTAGTGTCTGTTTGGAGGAGTTTGTTGTTCAATCATCTAAAGTTGCAAATCTTTTGAATGAATTTAGGAACATGGCCCCTGAAGAATTACCAAATGAATCACCACCCATTAGAGATAAACAGCATGCTATCGATTTAGTTCCAGTATCGCAATTGCCAAACTAATATATTATCGAATGAATCCCAAGAAATGAGCTGAACTCAAATGACAAGTACATAAGTTGACCAAAAAGGGTTTCATTCGTGAAAGCTTAAGTCCATGTGTTGTATTTGCGTTGTTAAGTCTATAGAAAGATGGATCTTGGAGAATATATGTGGATAATCAAGACATAAATAAATAACAATTAAGTATAGAATTCCAACACGTAGACTAGATGTTTGACTTACGATGGTTCTCCAAAATCGATCTTCGAAGTGGCTACCATCAAATCCGAATTAGGTAAGACTGCTTTTGATGAGGATTGTGATGTGCGCCCAAATTCATAATTATTCTAGAAGCAATTGTATAAATTAGGGCTTATTTATTTGATTAGGGATTTTAAAATATTTTTTTGGGTTAGAGGTTAATTTTTATATTTTTTTTGTTATGCATATTTTACGCATACTTTTAGGTTTTTTGCTTTCAAGTCTATAAATTGGGAAGCTTGTATTCAGATTGTCAACATATTTTTTATTGATATTTATTGTCTTTGTTTGCTCTAATTCTTCTCTATTTCTCTCCTTTCTTTTCTTCTTTTCCCTTTGAGAGGTTTCTTCTTCTTTCGTCTCTCTTTTTCCTACCTGTTACATATCAATTTGGCATCAGAGAGAGTCCCTAGGTGAAATTTTTCATCTATTATCACTAATCAACGCAATTCCGAAACTGTTTGAGACTGCGTACGAAATTCATCTTTCTGAACTTGTCTTCGACAACAAAATCCAACACTGTTATTATTGGAAATCGGCATCCAGGCCATGATTTCCAAATCCAGCACCTTCTGTGTCAATTTCTGACAACTTTGAAGGCTCCCCATCTCAAGTCTGGCAACTCCCAGTGTCTGTAGAGGCCATCGGAAATTAATTGCTTCATTTCTAGCAATCCAACAACGTCGAAAATCCATCTAAAAGGCTCCTTCTCCAACAGCCTTACAGCATTGAAAGTCACTAAGCCAACAGTTTCAGTGACTGTCTCCTTTAGATTCAACAACTCTAACATCATCAGACATCTCCTCCAGCATCGCCAACCATCCTTTTCCAACGTCGAAACTTTCTCACCTTCCTTCCAACACTATCCCTCGTTGCAATCAACTATTTGTAATGGATTTTGAAACCCACCTCTGGCTTCAGTTCGTGCATGTGCAGGGGGTAAGAAGACAAACGTTTTTGGATTTTTTTTTTTTTTAAGAAGATCATCAAACTACATGGATTACCATCTATTATTGTGCTTGATAGGGACGTTCATTTTGTGAGTTATATTGGGAAAACTTTATGGAAACTTTTTGGTACTAAACGGAAATTTTCTTCTTCTTTTAAGCCACAAATCAATAGTAAAACCGAGGTTGTTAATTGAAATTTAGGAGATTTACTTAGATGTTTGGTAAGTGAGCACTTAGGTACTTGGGATTTAGTTTTGTATATTGTAGAGTTTGCCTATAATAATTCTGTTAACATAATAGGAAAATTCCTAGTTGAGATTGTCTATGGTTTTGCTCTCCTCGTGCTCCCATTGATAATGTACCTTTGCCACCTAATATTCGTGTTTCTGCTTTTGTTGATACATTTGCATGACTTATTCATAATGTTCATACCACTATAAGAAAGAAAATTGCACTAAGTAATAAAACTTATAAGCTTGTTGCCGATGTCCACCATAAGCATCATGAATTTAATAATGAAGATGATTATGTTATAATTCGTATGCGACCCGAAAGATTTCTTAAAAATTCTTTTCAAAAGTTGCATGCATAAGCCAATGATCCTTTTCGTATTCTACGAAAATTAGGACCAAATGCATTTGTTCTTGACTTACCTTCAAATATTAGAATTAGTTTGTAGACAATTTGTTTCCTTACAAAGGCACTTTCGAATCTCCTTTTATACCTGCAGGAGTACCAAACTAAGGGGTTTCTTTAGCTTTTGATTTTGTCTCAGTTCTACCCCAAACATCGGATCAGGTTGAGAGTATTCTCCAAGATTAGATCATTACTTCTTCTTCAAGAGGAATACATAGGTATCTTGTTAAGTGGAGAAACAAACCTGACTCTAATGTTACATGGATATATGAAGAGGAGCTTCAGAAGTCAGATCCAGAGTTACTTGATCGGTATCATCATGTTAACTCTCCAGTGGAGCATTCTTCCAAACGGGGGAAAATCGATGGGGATCATGATGTGCACCCAATTCATACTTATTCTAGGCGCAATTGTAGAAATTTGGGTTTGTTTATTTGAGTAAGGATTTTGAAACATTGTGTTTAGGTTTGAGGTTAATGTTGGTATTTTATTTGTTACGCGTATTTTATGCATACTTTTAGGATTTTTATTTTTAAGTCTATAAATAGGGTAACTTATATCAAGGTTAACACTTTTATGATTGATATTGATTGTTTTTGCTTACCCTAATTCTCCAAAAAAATTTCCCTCCTCCCCTTTCTTCCCTTCTTATCCCCTTAAGAACTTTCTTCCACTTTCTTCTCTCTTCTTCCTACTTGTTCTGCATCAGCTTTTAAGACTCAAGATGAGTTGTACGAATGGTTAGTTATGCCCTTTGGATTGTCAAATGAACCTACTATTTTCATGAGGGCGATGACTCAAATAGTACAACCTTTCGTTTAGAATTGTTTGTAGTCTATTTTGATAATATTTTGATTTACAATCGTTCTAAGAAAGATCATCTTGTTCATTTGAAACTTTTTCTTGAAACATTTAGAGTTGAAAATTTATTTATTAATCTCAAGAAGTGTTATTTTTTGCAAACCAATGTGATCTTTTTGAGATTTGACATATCAGCTCATGGTCTAGCAATGGATCTTTCTAAGGTGAGCGCTATTCGAGATTGACCCGAATTTAAATCCCTTTATGAGATTCATAGCTTTCATGTGTTAGCTAATTTCTATAGACATTTCATCAGAGATTTTAATTCCATCATGGCTTCTATAACTGATTGCATGGAAGGAAATAAGTGTTGATGGTCCAAGTCTGAGTCTAAAGCATTTTATGAAATCAAAAAGAGAATGAATGAAGCACCTATATTACAACTTCCTAATTTCTCAAAAGTTCTTAAGGTTGCATATGATAATTCAGGAGTCAGTATTGGAGGTGTTTGAAGTTAACAAGGTCATCCCATTACATATTTCAGTGAGAAACTTAACGAAGCTAAACATAGCTATTCATTTATGATAAAGAATTTTACACTAGTGTATAAGCATTGAGCTATTAGAAGCATTAATTATTACCTTAAGAATTTATACTTTATTCAGATCATCAAGCTTTGAAATATTTGTAATCATAACGTAAACTCAATACCAGACATGCTAAGTGGATAGTATTTCTCCAAGAGTATACTTATGATCTTAAGCATCGTGGAGGTGTTAAGAATAAGCCAACAATTCATGCAATTGTTGTCCTTCAAACCATGAGTATCAATGTCATAGGTTTTAATAGGTTGAAGAATGAGTACGAAACGTGTTCAGAGTTTGGTATTATTTTTCAAGAGGTGTAGAGTGAAAACTGTCAAGAATATATTTATTTTGTGATCAAGGATGGTTATTTTTTTAAGGATTCTAAGTTATGTAATCCCGATATTTCATTGCATGAATCTTTTTAATTTGAAAATTGCATACATTAGGCATTGCAGTACATTTTAGTAGAAATAAGACAATAACTCTTAGTTGAAGATAAATTTTATTAGCCTTCATTGAAAGGGGATGTCTGCTAGCAAAGGCAAAGAAAAGAAATATAGGGTTTTACATTACCTATCCCATACACCGTTAGAAATACAGTAGCATAGATTTCATTCTTGGTTTGCCTAAAACTCCTAAAGGATTTAAGGCTATTCTAGTAGTGGTTGATCGATTTTCAAAGATGGCTCAGTTTCTACCATGTCAAAAGACTGTTGATGCATCATATATAGCAAAATTATTTCTCAAGGAGATTGTCAGACTACATGGCTTGCGTCTACTATTGTTTCTGACAAGAACGTTCATTTTGTGAGTTATTTTTGAAAAACTTTGTGGAAACTTTCTAGTACTAAGCTAAAATTTTCTTCTGCTTTTCACCAATAAAGTGATGGTAAAATTGAGGTTGTTAACCAAAGTTTAGGAGATTTACTTAGATGTTTGATAGGTGATCACTTAGGTATTTGGGATTCAGTTTTGTACATTGCAGAATTTACCTATAACAATTCTGTAACAGATCCACAGGAAAGTCCATATTTGAGATTGTTCATGGTTTTACTCCTCATGCTCCCATTGATCTTGTATCTTTACCACCTGATATTCGTTTTTCTGCTTCTATTAATTCAGTTGCACAGCATATTTATGATATTCATGCCACCATAAGAAATAAAATTGCACTATATAGTAAAACTTATAAGCTTGCTGCTAATATACACTGTAAGCATCATGAATTAAATAGGTAATTATATTATTGTTCATATATGGCCTAAAATATTTCCTAAAAATTATTTTAAAAAGTTGCATGCAAGAGCCAACGGTCCTTTTCATATTCTATGAAATTTCAAACCAAATGCATTTGTTCTTTACTTGCCCTTAGGTATGGAATTTGGTCAACTTTTAATGTGGAGGATTTGTTTCCTTAGAGAAACACTTTCGAGCCTCCTCTTTTCCCTATAGGAATAAAAACTAAGAGGTTTCTTTAGCTTTGATTATATTCTAGTTTTAGCCCGAACACAATTTGCACCCACAGATCAGGTTGAGAATATCCTCCATGATAAGATCATAGCTTCTTCTTCAAACAGACTTAATAGCTATGTTGTTAAGTAGAGGAACAAGCCTGACACTGATGCTAAATGGATATCTGAAGAGGAGCTTCAGACATTGGATCAAGATTTTGCTTAAGTAGTATCATCATGCTAACTCTCCAGTTGAGCATTCTTCTAAGTCAGGGAGAATTGATAAAAATCATAATTTGCGCCCAATTCGTATATATTTTAGGTGCAATTGTAGAAATTTGGGTTTTTTTATTAATTAGTATTTTAAAACATTGTATTTGGGTTAAATTGTTAATTTTGGTATTTTATTTGTTATGCATTTTTTTAGGCTTTTGCTTTTGAGTCTATAAATAAAGTAGTTTATATTAGGGTTGATAACCCTTTATGATTGAAATTGATTGCTTCTATTTGCCTTAATTCTCCATAAATTCTTCCCTACTCCTCCCATTTTTTCTCTTCTTACTCCCTTAAGAAAATTCTTCCTCTTTCTTCTCTATTCTTCCTACTTATTCTACATCAAATTTCATGCCAATATGACATGTTTTTATGGCTACTACTACTAAAAGTGTATCCATAATTGATATGGATAATGAAAATTACATGATATCAACCATCAGGTGATGTTTCATTGATTCTGTCCATTGAATAGAAAGAAAAAACTGATCTAATTTCTAATAGAAAATTATCTAATGCCACACTGAAGATTATTGAAGAATTAGCTCTACTAGAAATTTCAAGTGTTGAGAATATTGGAATTCTAGAAGATCTAAATGAAGAGGTTAACAAGTTCATTCATGTGGATGAATCTGCTTTCGAGATGAAAGAGGTAATTTTCCAAGAGCATCGGATGGGAATGAATTGTATATGTGTTCATTACTATAGTGTTGGAAGCTTATGAAGCACATGAGAAGAATTAAAAGAAAAGAAAAGAATCAAGCGGTGTCTTCTAAAGTGTTACCCAACTAATGAGATGCCAATTTAACGTATTGGACTACGTCACCAATTTTTGCCAAAGCAAACAAGAACACGTTATAAAGTTAGAGTATGGCTTATCTCATTATCAAAACTTGAGGCTACGTTTCTTCAAGTCGAGGAGAATGATGTAAAATGTAATGAGGCTTACAATACGAATTAGGGTTTATTTATTCTAGGCATGTTATTTAAAATTTTGGATATTTTATTATTTATTTTGAGGATTGGATGTATGCATCAAGTCATCAATACATCGATCAACTTGATGGATGGTTGAGAATTTAGATTAGAGTTTTATTTATTTGTTTGGGGTTTTTCTTATGCACAAATTATACATAACACATTATGGCTTTCTTTCATTCTATCAATAGGCTGCATTTTTTTAAGTTGGAAATAATATTAATGAATTGAAGTTTCCTTAGTATTTGATTTCCTTGCTTTCTATTTCTACTTCATCTTTCCTAAATTAGTCTATTTTTCTCCCCTTTCTTTTCCTCTCATCCCTTTGAGTAGATCCTTCCTCTTTCTTATTTCTTCACCATTCTATGCTACTAAAATATCCAAAATCTCAAATAACATCCCTAAGATTAAATAAAACCTAATTTAGGTACAAAGTTTCATCACATTCTACATCATAAAATCTACAGGTGAGCTTCCCCAATCACTCATAAAGAAGTTGGAAAACTATCCAAAGCATGACAAAGGTAACATGCAAAGTAGGGCTCCTCACAAGTTGAATTTGGAAATAAGCATTCACCAATGTCATGACAAAGCAATATTAGGAAATGAAAGTTCAGATCATGATGGCAGTAATGAGACAGCTTTCACCTAAATCTTCGTTGCTCCAATATATTTTATTGAATTAAGAAAGAAGAATGCAGCATGTGGTTTTCTAACTGCAGGACCATGACCATGAGGGTCATTCCAATTGTTGCACCCAAAATAAGCATTATAGTTTTTTATGTGAGGATTTATTTTGTAAATTATAAATGAATGACAAGTTCCAGATCCTAAGTGAATTCATATATGCCGCATGTAAAAGATAGCTGAAAATTCAAAATATAATCTTACATCCAAATAAATAAACACCTAATATTAAGTTTCTTATACTGGTTTATACCAATACTGGATACAGGGTTGTATCAACATATCCTATAAATAAAAGCCTTATCAGCTCATATCAGCCCCGCTTGTTTTGACAGTTTGGAAGAAAAATTTTGATTTTTTCCCTTTCTTCCGTCTTCTTCACTACATGTTAAAGAAATTTTAAATCATTATAGTTTTTTGTAGAAATTAAAACAGGATTTTTTGAATTTAGGATTGATTTTAAATGATCAACAGAATTTTTAGCAAATGAAAAATTATAAATTTAAATTAAAAAAAATCTACAAGATTTGAGCTTGATAGATTGAACAAATATTTCAAATAAAGTTTAATGAACGAATTTACACTGAATCAAGGATTAAAAGTTGGGGCCGTTTTTGGTACCAAAAATTGAAACGGGTACTTTCTTTTCCCATTCATTCTTCTCAATCTATTGCACATAGCTTATATTCATTGGATTACTACCGAATTTTGTTGATTTCTCATTTTCTATTTTGATTTTCCATATAAAACTCTTTTTTTCAAAAATATGTTATGTAATTTATTTGAGGATGTTTGTTATGCTATGAAATGTTAGATTAATCTGCTTTTTCCATAAATATGTTATATCATTTAAATAAGAATGTTGGAGAATGTTTATTATGCTAGAAACTGTTTTAAAATTTATTTTATAGTTCTCATATTTAAATTTCTAATTTAAATTAATTTTAAAATTTATTTTATAGTTCTCATATTTAAATTTCTAATTTAAATCAATTTTTTTCAAATTTAATATAAACAAATTAATGCCAAATAAATCTTTTTTCTTCTTAGAAGAGATGATCAATTTTTATGTAGGGATTATACGGTTACACAAGGCGGGCATTTAATTATGCAACATAAAGAATTGATAATGGATACAAATATAGAAAAATGGAAAAAGGAAAATAAAACTGATATAACTTCAAAAATTAACTAGTGGAATTTGGGAGGTAATAACATGGAATATTTTAATAAAAAGATGGTAGAAGAAGGAAAATGAAAAAATGAAAAAGACATTGAAGTAGAATCAATGTGGAATAAGATGACAAAATGCATTCAAAAAAAAGATAAAAGCATCTTAGGAGTATATAAAAATAAGAAGTACCTATGTAGAGAAACTTGGTAGTGGAATGAAGATATTCAAAATGCTATAAATAACAAACAAGTAAAATTTAAAGAATGGAAAAAAGATAAAACGGAAATAAATTTGCAACAATTAAAATAATTGAAAAAGTATACTTAGAAAGTTACAAGTAAAGCTAAACATAAAGCTAATGAACATCTTTATAATAGATTAGATAATAAACAAGGCGAAAAGGATATATTTAAGTTGGCAAAATTAAGAAAAAGGGTAAACACTTGATGTATGTTAAATGGATTAAAAGTGAAATGAAAGAGTCTTGATAAGGTATGATGAAATTAAGAAAAGATCAAAAAATTATTTCTATAGTTTGTAAAATATCGTCCATCGGAAAGTGTAAAATTAGAGAAAATAGAAATTTAAACAAACATAAAAAAAAGTCACTTATTTTATAGAATTAGAGTTTCCACAGTGAAAAAAAAATGTAAGAAAAATAAGAATAGGAAAAGCTTTGAGTCCAAATAATGTACAAATTAGGGTGTGGAAATACATAGGAGATATAAGGTTCAATTGGTTAATCACTTTATTTAATAAGATTATAGTGTCAAAAGAAAATGTCAAATGAATAAAGGAAAAGTATTATGGTGTCAATCTATAAAAATAATGAAAATATTCAAAATTGTGCTAATTATTATGGAATAAAACTTATGGGTCACTCTTTAAAGCTTTGGCAAAAAGTAATTGAGCAAAGGCTAAGACGTAAAACAGATATTTCAGAAAATTACTTTAGCTTCATGCCAAGAAGATCGACTACTAATGTTAATTTTCTTACTTAGGAAATTAATGAAGAAATACAGAGAGAAGATGAAGAATCTCCATATGCTTTTTATTAGTTAGTAAAAAGCATATGATAGGGTTCCTAAAATTGAAGATATCCAGTGGCAAGATGGAACTAGAATAGAGTGGATATTGATCTATTTATAAGTTTGTGTATACTCATAACAATAACAAATAATTTAAGTTTAAAGCATAGTCTAATGACATTATAAAAATTTGATTTAGCTACTAATAATTCACACAAAGTCAGATTAGCAAGTAACAACAGCCATTCTTAAAAAAATAAACCGATACACCATCTATTTCTTGTGCAAAATACCAAAGAAATTAAATTTTCTTGTAGATCTTTTTTTTTTTTTTACTTTTTCTTGATATTTTTCATAATTTTTGGCTTAAAAAACTCTTTTCACCAATATAAGATGATACATTACCAATACCAATACAGATATGTTGTATGTATCAAATCAGTTTTTCAGTCATTCAATATAGTATTCATCATCAATATTTAGAACATGCCAAATAGTTTGGACTTTGGAACACATGATCTAAAGAATAAAAGAAGAAAGGGGCTTGGCAAGGATGTCAATGATTTATGTAACAAAGGTCAAGATGGTCAAGATTAATACATTAATACGTCAGTATGCCACTGTGATTAGGCAATATCATATGATGCAATCTGCCAATATGATTAGGCAACAAGTTTCAGGATGAGATTCTAGCATGCAATTAAATGCTAGATGCTATGACTTAAAATCTCTTAAGGAGGTGCAAAATTTTGCATGGACTCAATACAGTAAAGCACTGAAACAAACCAAAGATCAATAGACGAACACAATGGATGGAAAACTGCCAAGTGATAGTTGTGATTTAAACAGTCAATTGTTTGCAGACTCAGTCAATTGGGTAATGAGCCACAGATAAGCATTACTACTTGTGTCTTTTTAAACGAAATGGATGGCTCTTGTATCACCATGTGGATGAGATACAAATATAAAATTGTACACAGCAGATAAGTCTCACCAGCAGGTAGTTGTCAGTTTGCCTGTAAAACACTAATTATTGCTCGTTTGCGAACTAGCCACAGGTTTTTGGCCACCCAATTATCTATCCTTTAGGAGATGGCCCATGCTAAAGCAACAGTCTAGTATAGACCAATGTCCGTATTATCGATAAACACCAATTTATTAGTGGCACGGAAAAAAGATATTATCGTTTTTATCGGAGATATTATCGTTTTTTCTGGGAACTTTATCTGTAAAATAGAAAATAAATTTAAAAAATAGAGAAATTTTGAGAGATTTTTAGTGAAACTTTGTAATAAATTATTATAAATATAAACACAATTTAGGCAAAGTAATTGATTAGAAAAGCTACCATTACATGAATAATGAATGTGGACATGAGAAATGCATATAGGCTGACAGAAGGAGAGTAAATCTAAGTAATAAAAAGCATTTTATTAAACATTATATCTCTCATAATAAGTTTATATCTCTCATACTAAGTCACACACACAGAAAAAAAAAAACAATACATGGTAAGTGCTTCAAAAATTAAAACAATTATACCAACTTTTTCTCATCTATACAATATCAACATTTTTAAAATTTAAACACTCTTGAACATGTAAATCTTCACAATGTATGCATCCAACAATGTCTAAAAAGGACTCTAGGTATTCAAAATCAATCCAGAAACATTTAAAAATTTTAGGAAATAATATTATTTTTCATAATTTAAAAAATATTTATAATTAATATTAAATTATAAAAAATAAAAAATTTGTTTCCAGATAAAACCTTACTTAAAACAGCTAACTAAATTGCATTTATCATGACCCAAAAACTAATTTTTTTAAAAAATATAGTTTTAGAGCTTACTCCAAAATTCGTAATTTTACGAAAATAATAAAAATAAATTTTTTTACTGAAAATTTGCGTTTTTAAAAAATCTTACGTTTAATTTATGTTTCCATTCGTAAACAGTGACTAATTTGGGATGAATCAAACAATTTGGGGATTTTTTCCAAATCGTGTGTTCATCCACAGTCTACCCAAATTTGACTGATTTGATAAGGCAAATATGTTTAAATCAACACTTTAATACAATACAAGTATGAATCACATGATTTAGAACAATATAAACTTAAAAAAACAGTGAAAAAATCGATTTTCATGCCTAAACAATATCCGGATGTCCGATTCGAAAAATGAGATTTTGATCTTGAAAACAGAATTTTTTCTCACAAAATCGATAAGGAATCTTTCTTTTTTGGTATTAAAATGTAGAAAGAAAAGAGAAGAAAAAAAATCATTTGGAGGGGTTTTCACACCTCACCACGGCCGAAAATGACCCCCCTCCCACATCCGAACAATAATATCGTTGCTTAAACGATATTATCGACAAAATCTCGCGATAAAATGAGATTTTTTCGATAAAAGGGGAGATATTATCGATAAAATGATCGATAATATCAATATTTATGGTAAAACAGGGATACTATAGTTTTTTTATCCATTTTTTTTTATTAATGGGAGGTAGAACGATAATATCTACGATAATGGGAACACTGGTATAGACAACCCTTGCACATAAGATATGAAATGTAAGACAGCATGCTTATAAATAAAATGCTTCAAATACCTGGAAGTAAAAGAAGGAAGAAATAACTGCACTCAGCCACAAGAATAGAGACACATAAAGTAGGTAAGTTGAGGACAATATCAGACACAGCCCATCTAACATGACACAAAGCTGAGGTTCCGAGAAAGTAGATTTAGGGGAAGAAGCAAGGCAAGAAGTTCTTGTTTTCTTATCAGCCACAACTTCTTGATCCGGAACAGATTGTCTGTGAGAAAAAATTTTTGGAAACAAATATGTTGTAGGTTTATCATGCATTGACTACAAACAAAATTACCAAAAATCATGCATTGATACCAAAAATCCTGATACCAAATAGAAACTGAAATAAAATTGCAACATGAAAAAGGTCATGGCTCTAGCATCCACGTTACACATTAATTTCTAGCGGCCTTTAGCCACACTAATCTACTCATAACTTGAGTAAAAATACGTAACAAATACAATTGACAATGGCAGTCACAACTTTAAATTCGAGAAGATTTCAGATCTAAAATACCTGTAAATATCAGAAACAGAGATATACAGAAAAACGCTTTTCACCAATAAAAACAATAAAGGTTTTAAGTCTAGTTCTTATCATTTATTGTAATTTTAGGCAAGAGGACCATCACCAAGCATGGCATTGTACCATTTGCTCCTTTCCTAATTTTTCGCGTCCAGCATCCATGTTACATACACTAAATTCTAGCTGCCTATTGCCCCACAAATCTGCTCATAACTTGTGAAAAATATTTCACCAATAAAATTGAAGATATTAGTCACAACACTAAATTCGACAAGTTTTCACATTTAAAATGCTTGTAAATATCAGAAACTGAGACATAGAAAAGAACACTTTTCAGTAATAACAACAATACAGGTTTTAACTGCAGTTCTTATCACTGATTGCAATTTTATGCAAGAGGACTATCACTAAGCATGGGATTGTACCATTTGCCCCTTTCCTAATTGTTCCAGTCTAGTATCCACATTATATATACTAAATTCTAGCTGCCTATACCCGCACAAATCTGCTCATAACTTGTGAAAAATACTTGAGCAATACAATTGAAGATGGCAGTCACAACATGAAATTCAACAAGTTTTCACATCTAAAATACTTATAAATATCAAAAATGGAGACATACAGAAAAAGAACAATTTTCAGCAATAATAACAATACAGGTTTAGGTGCGGTTCTTATCATTGACTGTAATTTTAGGCAGGAGGACCATCATCGAGCATGGCATTGTACCATTTGCCCCTTTCAGTGAAAAAGAAGATGAACTGGTGGATTTATTCTATTCCAAGTTGGGGGTGATGGCTCAAGCCTCCAACTTCTAACTTGATGTGGTGGTGGTCTAATTCATACAACTACAATCCCAGGACATTTGAATATAGAAACAGAGATTCAAAACACTGCCCAGTGTTCATGCTGTCTTCTTGGTTGCTATTTTAGTGGGGCTTTTTGCAAAATAGACCCTCATAGTTCCATAGTTGCATTTTGCATTTGAGACCAGCTAAGTTTTGAAACTGTGCAACTTAAAACATGATGAAATGCCCATTTCAATATTTTCATGAAGGACCAAAATGCCAATGGTATTCTCTGACTCTCGAAGCTTGATTCAGGAGAGTTCCAGCCATGCTGACGGGTCTTCCCCTTCCCTCTCAACTTGGCGTTGCTCCACTATTGGGTGATGTCTTCTATCATGACATCAGTTAAAAGAATATAGAAAAGGATAAACTTAACACACATTAGTTTAAGTTTCAATGTTTCAAAACTTAGCTGCGCTAAATTGCAAAATCAATATATAGCTAGGTTAAAATGCGAAAATGGAACTTAAGAGGGTTTATTCTGCAAAAAACCTTATTGTTGTGCGATAATGCACCTGGGCTTCCCTTAAAAGGAGCAGGAAAGAAAAATAGTGGCCTATTCTTAGCATTTTGCAAATTAGTTTTTAGGATGAATATACTCTAGCATTGTTTGTAACAAACTGGGCTTGGTGGTGGTCCGTTTACAATTCAAGAGTTTGACTTAAGGGCAGCATTCTAGATTGTGTTGGTGGACTGCTTGTTGGGCTTAACCTGTTCTGTTAAGCATAGATTGGGCTTATGGCTGGATGGTTCAGGAGCTTTGTACCATCAAATTTGGAGGGCTGTTGCATGGCCAGGTGCAGCAGCAAATTGAAGAGGGAAAGGACCAGGTGTTATGTGGATTAGTAGTACTTGCAGTAGTTTGTTGGATAAAATGAGAAAATGAAACGACTGCAAGCATGGCTGTTGTGAATTGGAAGAGAAGATGGTTAGGTCGAGTTCATATCATAAGGAGAGGACTACACAGAAGGGAGGTAGCATGTGAAGGCAGGATTGTCTTCTGAACTCCAGGTATGTTAATGCGATCTAACAATCTGAACTGTTAGACTGAAGCATGATTTTATTTATATCAGTGTGAAGATGTGCAGGAAATAAATTTGTATTTGTTTGATTCTAGGAAGTTAAAAAGGGAAACTTATATCAGTGTTCAGTTATTCCTCTATCAGTTCATAGGCAATGGGCAGCCATTGCATGAATTCCATGCGTAAAAGATGAAGCTTTATTAATTTGATTATGCACAGATTCATGAAGGTTGCAGCAGCCTATTGCAGTTTGGGAAACTGATACGCAAGTTGTCAGGCATCATTGATCCGCCCTCTTTCATTCAATTGCTGAACTTTTAAACTGGTTCTGTAACCTGTCTATTGTGGGAACCTGTGTAATGCATAAAGGGAGGATCACTTGGGCATTCTAGGACAAGTAGTTTGTATACTCTGTGCAGCTTGAAGGTGGGCCAACTGAAGGTGTAACATTCCCAGCTTTGGCAATTGAGAGACCTTCTGGTATAACGGGTGAGGTCCCGATATATGGCAAATACCAATAGAGGAGGGATGAATTGGTATAATAATAACTGATAAGGTGCAAACCACTAGAGAATAAGAGATCCCCTTTGAAAGATGTGAAAGATTAAACCACAAACGAACACACCAACTACAGAAAAGTAAAGCACACAGAATCTATAGTGGTTCTGCCCAAATGTGGAAACCTACTCTATTCCTCCAATTGCAAATCACTTTTTGGCTTAGGTTCCTTACCACAGTAGGAATACACACTGAAGTCAGCACTCCATTCTAGATTTTAGCTCTAGAGGGCCTTTACAACTGTAATGAACACTATGTATGAGTCAAAACTCCAATAACCTGTTTATGCCTTCTTGGATTTAAACCAGCAATGTCTATCGAAGGAAATACAATAAATGAAATGGAAGAAATAAATGCTGTAGACTATCACAGCAAAAAGTAAGGCGAAAGAAGGTCTCTTTTTAAAAAGATTAATATCAAAATAAAAGTTCTTGCAAAGATTGAATGCATAGAGGGGCTTTAAAAAGCTTTGAATGCTTGAACTTTAGGATAGATGAAGAAGGTGAAGGCTCATTGACTGCAAATCCTTTGAACTTTAATTCTTTTACAAAGATTCTTCTCGAAATGTCTGTAGGAGTTGCACTTAAGGTGTTTTGGACCGTTGGAGGTAATAGGCGAGCATTAATGGTGCTTCCAATGTCTCGTTAAAAAACTACCCACATAAATCCATCGAAGCATCAGTTGAACCTGCTCTAGCGGATGCATTGCCGGAAGGATCATTCGAAGTATCAGTCCATGCTGAATCAACGGAAGATCACCAGACCAAAATGATTGATTTCTTAACATGATCCACCGAACCATCAGGCCAAGTGCTTTGGAGGATATATCGCCGGAATCAAATCCATCGAATGGTGTTTCACTGGATGGAATTAGAGTACTTAAGCATTCTCCTCAACTTAATCCGTTGAATCATCAGTCAAAATGTATCCCCGGATGCTTTACCTAAAGGTGCAAATTTTGATTTTTCTAAATGAAATTTCTTAAGCATTTTCCAAGTATTTGCTTAGCTTATCCTATTGACTTTTCATCATTTTATAACCTGTCTTTAAAAATACATTCTTTCTAATATAAACCATTAGCACAAAAAGGACTTAATATTCATTTTTGTCATTGTTAAAACATATAGAATAATGGGAAGGAGTTCAACATAGTGGAGAGTGGGTTTTGTCTTTTAGTTGTGTGCATTGAAAACTTTGAAAGTTAAGAGCTCAATCTTGGTAATTGGGTTTTGAAAACTAAATATCCTACGAGGGTTAATGCTAACACTCATGCTTTTAAAGAGTGTTCTTAAGATCTTAATGCCAAGGCCTACATCTTGTTTTAATGCAAAAAAGGTATAATGTGATGAGATCTCTTTAAGTTAGTTTAATGTGAACAGAGATAGAACGTTCTAGGACAAACCTAAACAGAATGCTTATAACACTTCAACGTTATTAACAATATTTAGAAGTCTTTAAGGGCCTGATTTTTGGTGGAAGCAGTTATAGATCAATTTACCTAACAATTACCAGGCCAGAAACAGAAATTGTTGATGAGTGATTCAAAGAAAAGTAAAGAACCATAACAAATTCTAACAAGACTCTCATGTGGTATTTGGGAAAGGTGTTTATCAATCTAATTAATTCAAATGTATGCTAAATGTTGTAAGTTGGCCATGGCTGTTAAATCAATGTTCGTAGTTTCGCTAAGAGGGGAAATTTCGTTAATTT
The DNA here is from genome assembly GCA_036873735.1 of Pouteria campechiana. Taxonomy (NCBI): domain Eukaryota; kingdom Viridiplantae; phylum Streptophyta; class Magnoliopsida; order Ericales; family Sapotaceae; genus Pouteria; species Pouteria campechiana. The sequence goes on from JAYJMB010010554.1 coordinate 41,198, forward strand.
CAAAAAATTATCGATAATTTTGCAGAACGTTTTTGCTAAAATATAAAGAAATTTAAAAAAAAAAAGAAAAATTAGGAATTTTCTCATAAAACTTGTTAATAAATCTAAATGTACATTTAGAATAAAAAACATTATTTTAAATGTCAACATATATGACTTAAAAGAAATATACCAATGACGCAAACACCAATAAAGCAGATTTCTTCCATAAAATACTTCTAATTAAGAGATTTAGGTCACACAAAGTTGTTAAACATATGCATATAATATGAATTAAAAATAATAATATTGTAAAATTATACCATCACCATACCTCACCACCAAAAGGAAACTTGTGCAAGGTCCTTAATGTCATCATTGACATAAGCTTACTCTTGTGGTTCCTCTCAATAACCATAAAAGTCTGGATATAACCTGATTGGTCCAAAGATAGAAGATGAAGATACTTCAGCTTGACTATCTAGATGGTATGGTATCTAATCATAAGATTTTTTAGAATAATTTCTGGAATCTCCAACATGATAGTCATATGGTATACGCCAATAACTAGACCCTTGCTCACTGCTATGCACACCAATAAATGTCTTAGTTGTACTATCTATTAGATCATCCGCTTCTATAAAAGCTACTTTTTTTACTTTGATATATTCTCACATAAGATCTTATAAGCTCCCGTGCATCATTATTATCATCTTAAATAGCATGTGGGAAGTCTGGTTCTCTTGTGAATGGGCTAAGAGGCCTTTAGTTACTTGAAGTGTCACTCATACCACCACTCCTATGACCACCACCATTATCATCACCATCGTCATCATCATCACCATCGTCGTCGTCATCATCACCACACCACCATTATCATCACCATTATCATTATCATCACCACCACCACCACTTTTTATTCTTGTAGAAGATTTGTTGCTTGATAATAATATAAATTGAGATGGATTAGAAGGATCTTGTAATTGAGCAATGCTTCCAGATCTTATCAATGAATAAAAGTCACCTATTGGGATTTTCTCCTAATCCAATATTTTTTGTATGTTAACTCCTTGTTCATAAGCTATATTAGCATTAGCAGGTTCTGACCCTCTCTCTAGTATCTAAATTATTAGACTGTAGCCACTCGTGTAAGGGTTCCTTTCTTTCATCATCTTTCTCTATAAAAACTTAATGCCCTATTCTCATTAAATACAATGGGCTTTCAAGAGGGCTTTCTTTATATCAAATTAATCTTTCTCAAAGCCGCATATTGTAATGATAGAATACCAAATCTTATAGTCTCTGGTATACCAAATTGTTTCTTCTAAATGTATGGATTAAAGAGGATGTGCTTCAATTATGCTCACATAGCAATGAAGATACTCTTTGACTCAATATTCTATATTCAAATAACCTCAAATTTGAGGTATCTGTCCCATAACAATTCCACAATTCTCCTAAGAAAGAAAATTTAGATTTATTTAATATTTTAAAATAAAAATGTATTATTATTTTACTACCTTTACTTACAGGGCATCACTTTACTTCTAAATTGGATTGCTACATTCATTCCAAATAACCCCTTGGCATCTTAGAAGTGTATCAATTATAGTATTAAAAAAATAAATATTATTAATGTGCAATTCTTAATCAATAAACTATCTTTGAAAAATGATATAAGTGTGATAACTTATATAAAAGTACCTCACTTACAAGATCCCCTGCATCAAGATTGTCAAGAAAAAACTTTTCAAACACCTTAAAAATTGAAGTGTCAAGCTAGGCATCTTGACCTAGATGTTGCTCAAAATGATACTTAGGATTTAAGTAATGAAATGTAGAAATTAGAAATTAAGTTAGTGTAAACAAAAAAGATCTATACATTTTCTATAAAAATAAAACTTATTAAATCACATATTCAACAGTAGCATGTAAGGGATAACTTAACATGCCCCCAACGAGTCTCTATAATCTGCGGTGCCCAATTTACACTAGTGAAATTGTTCTCTTTGATTGCTTACATAATAAAACAAATGTACTCGTACATGGAACCCACGGATGGATATTTTTCATTATCTACCGTCCTTAGAACTTAGTAGATAAGTTGTAGCATGCCCAATACTCATTGCACATAATCTCAAAGTATAGTCGTCATAATAAGATCTTGTGTTTTCTTCCTCTCTATCATCTTTTTATATTTTGAGGCACGCCACTCATTGGAATTAAAAACTGTAGTGAGGGCTTGATGAGCCTCGTGTCAGCTATTCATTGCAATGTAATTTGTAGCAAATCGTGTCTTACCAGGATGAATAATCTCTCTATCATATTCATATCTCATATGAAACATAGAAAGACCCAATTGTGATTGTATATAAACTTGGTCATTTTATGTGAATTTTGAATTATTTTTTACAGAGCTGGACAGCGATCAATATCCTCCAACATCAAATCAATATAATGTAGAGCACAAAGGGTCCAATATAAAGAACATTTTCTTTTAGTATTTTGCCAACTTTTTATAAGTACTTCAATTGTCAGTAACAATTTGCACTATATGATTTGCACCAACTCAAGCAATCATTTTATCTAATTCCTACTCAATATAGTAAGCATCTTTTACATATGATGATGCATCTACTACTTTATAAATGTCAATATGCTTCTGCAATATACCATAAAATTAATTATAGACATTTTCGTTGAGCTTATCTATCCATCACATATGATGGTTACCCTAGTATCTCAATGATGTTTCTGACTATTTATCCAGTCATTTATCTCTGTTACTTCTTCCATCAAATACTTTACATAAATTTTCCTTCTTATAGGGGGTTTTACATTCTCTCTCTCTCTCTCTCTCTCTCTCTCTCTCTCTCTCTCTCTCTCTCTTTGAGCAACAACAACAAAGTTCTTAAATGTAACTATATTTACAGCATGTGTTGAAATTGCATTGTAAAAATTTAAAAAAGAAAAAATTGGATCCAAATTTTCCAAGCTGGGAAATATTATCCTTTCCCTTATTAGACATTTACTTTATTTTTTTCTGTACTCTCCCAACTTGCCCATATAAGTTAGGTTCAACCACTTTCATACTCTTGCTACATCCAAAATATCTCATTATTTTCACCCTTTACGCCACCCTCACTACTACCACTAACCTCCTTAACAGACCCATGAAAGGTTGGCCTATTTCCCTCTAGTCAATTCATTTTTTACCTCTACTATTGCTCCACTCTAGAGGCATGCATAGCTCTTCTCATATCATAACCATTCTCCTCCTCATCCTCATCATCATCAACATCCCCGGTATTTGAAAATCCATATAATTTCTCAGAAATATTTCTCTTTTGTTGATTTCTTGACTCTCGAAAGCTCACTCCTGAGAATAAAAAACTCTTTTGATTATCTTTCTAACTTCTAGGGGCACTTTCAAGCAATTTTTAATATTTTCATACCCTCCAGTTAAATGCTCCTTTAATTGTATAACACTCCCAGACTTCATATTCTAACTACAATAATTGCACGCTACTACATTTGAATACACACCTGGCTTCCCATGCTCCCAAGTGATATTCTATAGCTTAGCTTTACTGCTTTTTTAATACTTGAGCCTAACATATTAAACTGATAAATAAAAAAAACAATGTTGTGGAATAATTAAAACTAGTTATTATAAAATAATTTCAACAAAAAAGACGTCATCCTTTTTCAGACATAAAAAATTTATGTATGTATTTAAGACTTTAATTATACATGCCTTTTTATGAGTAATTTTATAAATATTTATCTAGTATAAATTTAACAATATAATTTTTAAAAAATATAAAATAAACCATTTATTTTCATAACTTATAGAAATATAAATGCGCAACTAAAAGCTAACTCTATAATTAATTATATGATAACTTAATAATTAATTATTATTTTTGTTAAATAATATTTATATCATTTTAATCAAATAATTTTTCAAGAAATTCATTTTTCATATTTTTTAAACGTTGTTTAAAAGGAAAACCCAATTTACAACTTATTTTAATTCACATGATGATATATCTATAAATAACACTAATAAAAATGGTTATAAAGCATCATTATCAGCATAATAAACGTATTTGCCCCAAAAACAAATAAAAAAAATCTATACCGTAAAGGCAAGGCTAGATATGGAAACTGAAGTCTCTCACTTCTTAATCGATGGTGCTGTTGATATTTAGAAGCTCCAAATGGCAGAAAAAATCCAAAAAAGGTGATTTGAAGCCACTGTGGACAAAAAATATGGAATATGAACCACCGTGAGTCGATTTTCATCTCTAATCTCAGCACAAATCCATTTTCAAAAAACTCTGATCCCGATTTCGAAACAAGGGGAATGGATTCGAAGTGGAAAAATCTCAAAATTTGTGTTTATAAGCTATTGTCGACAAAAGATAAGTACGATGTTGCTCTGTACATCGATTTTAAGCTCTCATATTATCACAAATCCATTAAAAAATGGATTTATTCTTGATTTCAAAATGGAAAAATCAATTTTAGTTGGAAAACGATTGGAGTGGACCTCGACAGCCCCACTACAAATTTCTATTCTTTCACTCGATCATACAAAAGTTAATTTTTTGTTGTGGAAAATCACCAAGGGAGGTTTTAGAAATGAGTTTTGGGAAGGCAAAGCTAGGTTTCGGATGATTTTAGATAGCTAAATAGGTAGATATTTGACAAGAAATACCCTTCATCTTGATATTCTGGGGAGATTTTTTAAAATCTCCCCAATATTTTGAGATTTTCGCCTAATCTCATAATTTTCTAATGTTTCTAGGCAAGAACATATTTCCAGCATGTCAAGGCAAACTTTTTGGCGAAATTTCGCCTAAGAAATTCGAAACTGCAAACACTTGGTTAAACTACATGTTTCTTTTATAAGTTCGATGCTTTTCTTGTTTTTTATTAATTTATGGAACAAATGGACGGTTACCACCACAGGATGTATGTACTCTCCCCGTCATGAGGATGGGATATTGAAATGACTTGTAATGAGAATGTTATGTTCATTGATTTGAAATGACAAATTGAATTTTTGTGTTGAATATGTGTGTGTGAAAGGTGGACAACTTACAGAGCAATCGGTAACTCACCCTGTTCAGTCTACAGAATGCAGGAAATGACCAATGAAGAATATATGGAAGTTTCAGGATAGCCCTAGTAATTTAGATGTTCATTCTATCACTACTTTATTAATATCCTATTCTAAATTGATTTGGGATGTAGACACTATGCCTGTATTGTTGCTAAATCTTCAAATAATAGAAAGGAGTGTTTAATTCCTATTGTCATGTGAATGCACTTGTGGGGCTAAAATGTCCAAGATTTGTTGAATGTTCATGATTCGCAACGCAGATCCAAATGGGATCATGCCAACTTTTGGGTGGACATGTAATTCATGGAGCAAAGGCAAGGCTTTAAGAGAAAGATCATGGAGTGAACACAATTAAACAGCCATTACGAGACAGTTTCCACAAACTGATGAGCAAGATTATTATGTCATGAATTACTTTGACTACAAGATTATCATTCCCAAAACATCATTTCATCAAATCCTAATGGCTTTCTGGTTGTGACCAAAGCAGAACCTTTTGTTTTAGATAATACTGATCACAAACCATCTGACATTAGACAGTCAGTGTTTTGCAACTTTGTTCTTACCCTGGGTCATAAAATCGAATGTTAGATTTTAACCATGCATGAATTGGTTGGCAAATCAGCATAGGGCTACAAAGGTGATATGGAAACAAAGATAGTCTAAAATAGCTGTTCCACAAAGGAATGACTGATTCCTCAACCAAGTATGAAAGAACATAAGCAAATTGTCCAATCTAATCTGGTTCAATACTCCATATTAACCCCTTCAAATGTAAGAATAATTTGAGGAATGAACCATATAGATTGGTCATCTTTAATGACTTTAACCCACATAATAGTTTATATCTCAAACAACCTAGCTGAAATCAACGAAATTTTCTCACAATGAGTGAGGCTCATTTTCTATGGTAAATTTGCTTTTAATTGCTGCTAAGGATATTTCATTAAGTTCAAAGAGAATGAATATACAGAAATGCTACAACTTAGCCTAAAATCATAAACACCCTTAACCTAAAATCACAAACACCAAAGCGTAGTCTGCTTCATTGACTTATCTAGTGGTATCTCTAGTTTTGTCACCTTTTATCATTAAAAAAGAGAAAGAAAAGGCATACCTCACCTGAGAGACAATAATTCTTCAGACTCATGGGATACATCCTGGTTGATTCCTTTGGCCACTTGTGCAGCTAGCTCCATCAAGATTGCAGCAAAAAGGAGCGAAACTGAAAGTAAATGTGAAATAAGGATCAATTATAACAGCCTAGAAGATGTCAGAAAGCAGAATCAGCAATAAAGTATCACAATTTACAAACTGCAGCTTCCAGGAAAATGAAATGCATACAGGGTCCCAGCCAAGCAGTGCCTGCTGCAAACACTGAACCAAAGAGCTGTCCAAATGTGGCACCAGCACCAACAAATCCAAACAATCTTGACCCTGACTGAACATGAATTTAGAGATTACATGAAATCCACGACTTGCTTATATCTCAATTCTCAAGTATGTAAAACTCACTCAAGCCCATATTGACAAAATAGTAATAAAATCAACACTTTAGAAAAGCACAGACCTCAGCATCCATCACATCAATCACACGAGCCCAGGTTGACGAAATCGTAATAAGATTAAGCAAGGCGACCTTCATAAAAGAGATGGATTTCACATTAGAATACAAAAACACACAATTCTGTTCAAACATCCTAGCAGTCCATCAGGCAGTCAGAGCTGCTTTGCTAACTAGGCAAATAATCAGCTTGGTCCCCTTAACAGCTATGCCAAAATCATAGTTTACAGCAAGCTTCCAACGGGTAGACAAATTGATGAATGGGTCTTTATTTATATATTTATTTTGAAAAATGCAGCTGCCTGATATCTAGAAAAGGCCACCTATACATTACAAGCCCTACCAGATGGAACACACTGGCATCTTATATGGGTGAGCATAGGCTTTGTAGCTAAAAATGTATACCTTAGTCCCTCATCAGCAAAGAACAATGGAAATCATACCCAAAGAAAAAAGCCAATCCTAACAGAAACGTAATACCACCCAAGGTGATCCCATCCTGTAGAGTGGTCAGAAGTTTTATTATCTTCTGCTTGCCTGTCCTCCTTGGCTAGGGAATGAGAAATTGAAAGCTGTTACAGCAGAAACAATGCAGTGAATGATAAGAATTGGCAGCAACATATAAGCATTGGCACATCAATTCCTAGCTGGTAAAATCAGATTTTAATTCTTACCTTCACAGTGGAAGCTGAACGTCCAGGAGAGGATGTATACCATAGTATAAAGAACAGCAGAATTGATACACTAAAGAATCTGTGTATCAAAGCCAAAGCCTGAAATTTCAACAAGCATCCATCACATAATGAAAGTGAGGGGGAAACTATAACAGCCAGTGGCCGTACTGTTGAAGTATTGTCCGCTTTAGACCATCACAGTCCTCACGGCTTTGCCCCTTTATGGTTGATGCCGATACAACCCCTATAAAAGGCGCCTCAATAGGTTTTCACAAGGCCCACATATAAATGTCAAGACTCTCCCCTTCACCCGGGCAATGTGGAATATCACACTTTTCATCCTCATTGGGGCTCCAGCATCCTCGCTGAACACATTCCCGTTCCTGAACTTTTGGGTGTTGGCTTTGATACCATTTGTAACATCCCATGGCCACACTGTTGAAGTATTGTCCTATTTGGACTATCACAGTCTTCACTACTTTGCCCATTTGTGGTTGATGCCCATACAATCCCTACAAAAGGCGCCTCAACAAAGTTTCTACAACGCCAACATATAAATGTTAAA
>JAYJMB010010565.1:7980-49109 GCA_036873735.1 Pouteria campechiana
TATGAATGGAGCTTTTAAAATTTTTGGCCAATAACTTGAGAAGTGTGCTTAAAATAAAAGAGAGAATAGCTTGCAACACATACACATAATATTTTTATAGTGGTTTGGCCTGTCTTAGGTTCCTACTCCACTTCTCCGAGTCAGTCTCTTTTACTGAACTCAGGTTCTACTATAATACTTGCTGATTTTGCAAGATCACCAACAACTTACTGGTTTTTCAAGCTCACCAGAAAATTTTACATGTTAGTTTTCAAGCTTACCAACTAACTTATACATGTTGGTTTCTAAACTTACCAACTAACTTACTAGTTTTTCAAAGCTAACCAAAAACTTTTACAGATTGTTGGTTTCACATAGCTTACCAACTAACTCTCTTATTTTTCAAAATGAAAAGTACAGAATAATGACTCTTACTTAGGCTAACATCTACACAAATTAAAACTTAATTAAATAAACAAAGTATGTAATGAAATTAGATTCAAACTCCTTTTTAAGTTGACGCAAATCTAATTTTGAAGACTCTAAATACTTTGGCAGTATTCTAGCAGCTAGAATTGAATGATGAAAAGTTGTGAATGCTCTTCCTTGAATTAAAGATGATTTTTAGCATAATCTCTACTGATTAAGAGTCGTCTTAATCATCTTTATATAGGATTGAAAAGTTTTAGCCGTTACAACCTTTGATATTATTTTCAAATTAGTTAGTTAGGGTTGGTAATAACTTTTGCATATTGTCAAGGTTTAAAAATTTTGAGTAGAGTCCTGAAAACTTCTGTTCCTAGATTAATAACTTAATAGAACTTCTAAAGTGGTTTTTCAGAATTTCTATGATAAGCAAATTTTTGGCAGTATTTTCTTTAGAATTTCTGTCCATTATCTTATCCTTCAATAATCACATTTTAGGCTTCTGAAGAAATTCTGTGTAGCCTCTGATTAGCCTATGAAGCTTAGGCTTTGCTTCTATATATCGTCATTAATTCATGCTTTCTTGAACACACTTTTGAGAATGCTTCTAAGTTGATTTTGTGTAATGTGTCAGTCTTACTTCATTGCTTCTGTGTATCATATTATTGTTCTGCATTGCTTTTATATAACGTGACAGTGCTTCTATGTAGTATGTCAGTGTTACTTCATTGCTTCTATGTATCATATTATTATTCTGCGTTGTTTATATATAATGTGATAGTGCTTCTGATATTTTGTGATTTCTTCTGGCGTGGTTCTGTATAGCTGAAGTGTCTTCTAGGTTGATTTTGTGTAGCATGTCATTATTCTGGGTTGCTTCTGTGTAGCCTAGGTATCTTCTAGGAAAGCTTATGTCATCTTTTTGAAGAGCTTCTGAGTACAAATACTTCTTCTATTTTACTTCTAACTTGCTTTTATATTTTTGAGAAAACTTTTATTTTTCTTTTGCTGTTTGATATTGCTACATTCTGATTATGAGTAATTTCTTATCTGCTTCTAGCCTGATTCTAAGTTACATCTGGTAACTTTTGAGTACTTTTGAGTTACATATTCTATTTCTGATGTCATTCTGAAACATTTCTGCATAACTTTTGATTAATATCTGATTTGATTCATAATTTTTTCTTAACTTCTAATCTTTTATGCCAAGCCTCTGAACAAATTTTGAATTACTTTTTAATGAGTTTTGAATATTCTTTTATTCAGGTATTTCTTTATATATCTTTCTTTGAAGGGTTAATGTAATAATTTTATAATTAACACATTTATTTCTTGCAATTATTTTTCTTAATCTATTTTGATATTTAATGCTACAACACTTGGAAAGTAATTTATTAGTACCTTAATTCTTCACTCATTTATTTGTTCATCATCAAAATTAAGTTTAGTAAAGGGGTTAGACTTAACATTCTTGCCCTTTTTGATGATGACAAAACGTTTGAATGATAAACCTTTCAAAAAAAATTTAGGATATGCAATGTATGCAATATGCTTCTTTTTGATTGGTGGGGCTCCCCTTGCAAGGGTAAGTTACCCTTGAATGTATATCCTCTGAATGCATTTAGAAAAAATATTCATTTTTTTCTTCTCTTATTTTTCTCCCCCTTTTTGTCATAATAAAAAAAACTAAGAAAAAAAATAAGCAAGAGATTGCATTAAAATGAGAGAACTTTGTACATCAAATTGACAGTTATATAGTTTAGTAAGAGTAATTGAGATACATTATAACAGAAAAAGATACATTATTGCAATTTAAGATATAGTAAAAAAAGCACAAGATAATGAAGTATCATCATAGATGTGAATTAAATATAACAGTAAGTTATTTTTTAGGTTTTCTGGTGTAGGCTAGAGGAAAGAAGTGTGGGTCTTTAGGAGTAATTATGGAAGGTGAAGGTGTGGTTATGGAGGTAGGTTTTTGAGTGGGTTGTTTAAAAGATGATCTGGGTTTAGATACAACCTTCTTAATTCTGGGAGGAAGGGGGCTTTTATAAGTTGAAAGATAAATGATATTGATGTAGTTTTTAAATGTGGGGTCTAAGAGTTCAGAAAAAGAGGAGGTTGCTTCTTAAGAATGACTTCAGTATTAGCATTCATTCTAGCCATTTATTCCTCATAATACAAAGTATTTCGAGGAGGAAAAGCCTTTTTGTGAACTTTGGGAGGTAGAATTCTGGGTTTCCTCTTTGGTTTTGTATAAAGAGTTTGTTTTATGGGAATAGAAAATGGTTTTCTGGATGTTTTTATTTTTGGAGTTGGTTTTGGAGTGGGAAAAGTTTAATTTTCTAGCTATCTTTAGGGGAGGTGATGTTTTTGGTTTTGGTGAGGGGGCTAGTTTGAGATAATTCATATGAATTTTATGATGAAGTGATATATCAACAAGCTTTCAATAAGGAAATGGAAGATTGTCAGCAATAACTTGCAAATTAGTTATAAAGTAAAACAAAAGTTCTTCCTTAGTTATAAGAATGTTATTGAAATGTCCTAAGGGAGATGAAAATACTATTCTTAGGGGCCTAGGTGCTAGACGCATCTGAAGAAGTTTCTCAGTATATGTTTCTTGAAAAAATACTAACTAAGGAATATTGATTTCTTGACCCATGGGTGTGAGAGGAGGATCAGGGATCAGTTGAATTCTGGAAAGAAAAATCTAATCCCTAATTTGTGAAAATGGAAGAGCTAAGGGATGGATGACAAGGTAGTGAGATAGAGACATTCTAGAGATTGCAGAATTGATTTTTGATTGAGCTTTGAATTCAAAAAATGCGAGTTTGATTGGATGATAAATAGGAAGAAGTATATCACAATTTTCATCCTTTGATTTTGGAGGAGATGGTGGATGAGTTGGAGTTCTTCTCCATTCTAAAGGAAATTATTCAATCCTAGTGGGGATTATTTCCCCTGACAAAATGAGATCATACCAACTCCAATCATGATATTTGGGAAAAAAATGAAAGATAAGAAGTGTTATTTTAGTAGGAATTTTTCCATATTTGACAATAGCTTTACAAGGATTAGAAAGATAATCTTATGGCAGATTGGATAATTGTTCAATAGGTATGAATTTTGGGAATATTGAAGAGGGTTGTGTTTGTGTGGGAGTTTGAATGATGGCTTCAGATTATTCAACTTTAGGCTGGACAATTTTTGGAGCTAGAGTGTGTGCATGTGAGATGGAAGATGATGATGTGTACAAAAATGAATGGGTGAAGGTGATTTATAATGATGTTATGGAGAAAATGGATAGGATGGTGAATGTTGGGTTTGAGGTTGGGTTTTGATAGCTTAAATTTGAGAACTCAGTGCATCTAGCTTATGAGCTAGTGATTCCTAGATTGAATCCATCTTTTGGTTGAGAGTTAAATTTTGTGTTTCAAGGTTTGTTAACCTTGTATGAATAGGGAGAAGGTGGGCAAAAAGGATAATATCAAGGTTTTGTGGAACTAAGTAGGTGAGTTGTTGAGGTGGAGGAATGAAAGATTGTTGTTGAGTTTGAGTAGGTATAAAGGGAACTGCTATTATACTTTCCTCTATATCCTCTAATTTTGTCTCTCTCTCATTTCTTTCTTGACTTCTTCTCTTGTTGCTTCTTCCACAGTGTCTTGCCTATCTCTTCTTTCTTTTACAGTTGCTATTCTCTTTACTTGTTCTTTTCTTGGCTTCTGGGAAATCCATCCTTGTAGAGTTAATTTGAAGTCAATTCTCTTCAAAGTATCTCTATTTATTGTTTCTCTTGCCATGAATTCTTCTCTATCTTCTTTGGAGAGATCAATGTTAGCTGTCCTCATAAATTTGCTCATAATTATCCTATATGGAAGATAATACTTGGTAGATGTCTCTACCAAGTATAGTTGATCAACAATTATTTGAGCCAGATCAATTTTCTTCCTGTGCTTCAATGCCCATATGATCTTGGCTTGCTTCTCAAAAATTTGATCAGTACCTCATGAATTTGGGTATATGTTGTTGAAGATCAACATATGAGCAAACTTGAGATCTAAATTCAGATGGTTGATATGTAGGTATGTCCATTCTCTTTAATTTCTACTCTTGTTAAATCTGAAAATAGTCTTATTTTGTAAGATGACCAATCTATTTCTTATTGTTCTATCTTAGGAATATTGAATGCAATTCTTATATTCTCTAGAGATAGATCTATTTCAATCCTTCCAATCCATGATTTTCTAGTATTGTAGTTGAAATTGGTGACCAGGGCTTAAAACATTCTAGTATAGGGTTTATCCTTATAACTTAGAAAACTTTCCCAGCCTTGGAAATTAAACCAATTTGTAACTTCTAGATTCAAGTCATTTTCTCTAAACACTTCGAAGTCAAAAACTTTTCCTTTCACAATCTTTCTTCCTTCAAAATACTGAACGAATTTACTATGAGGGGAAGGATTATCATTGAAGATTACCTTTAGAATGTAATCTTCTATTTGTCTTCTTTTTCTTGGAGTTTCTTCTTCTGAAACCTCTCTTCTCCTTATCTTAGAATTTGAAGATGAGATTTCAGTTCACTTGCTTGCTCTCTTTGTCCTTTCTAGCTATTAGAATTTTTGGCTTAGGGTTTTGAAGGAGAGGGTTTTTAGAGATTTTGAGGATGATAAATCTCTGGGGATGATTCGAAGTGAGAACAATTTGAAGGAGGAAAAATGTAAATGATGGGGAAATTTTGAATCGCATTTTCTGAAGAAGGAGCGCAGAGGTGCGAAATGAGAATGCAAAGGTTCCGAGGCTAGGGTTTTTGTAGGGGATGGAACTTCTAATATACTATATCAGAAGTTCTGTGTGGCACATAGGTTAAACAAAAATTTTATGTTAATAGCTTCAGAAGTTCTGAGGAATGTATGCAAAAGTAATTTTGAAGTGCAAAAGTTCTGGGACAATCAGACTCGTAAATCAAAAGTTCTAAGGAAGTGTAAAAGAACTTCTGTAATGAGTGAAAATAGTTCTGAGATTATAACAAAACTTCTATGTGATTTTTGATGAATTCTGAGTGTTTTGCCAGATTTTCTGAGTTATTTTTGAAAAATTCTACATGTTACTTCAAGATTTTTGACATAGTTTTGAAGCAATTTATGTAACATTTATGAATGTTATTGGGCATTTATATCTTAGGATTAAATATGCATTTCATGTGCATGGATCTAGTACATCAAATTCTATTCTAATTTTATAGAATTTGTTTTTTGTAAGAGGTTTATAAAAATTTTTGCTAACCGATTTTTAGTTGGTACATATTCTAAGCAGATGTCATGGTTTTGTACATGATCTCTAATGAAGTGATGTCTGACTTCTATGTGTTTAGTTTTGGAATGTAATACTAGATTCTTTGTCAAATTTATTGTACTAATATTATCACATCTAATAGAATTATCAACATATTTCAAACTATAATCATTCAGTTGTTGGTTGATCCATAAAATCTGTGCACAACAACTACTTACAACTATATATTCAACTTCAGCAGTTGATAAAGTAACAGATGTTTGTTTCTTAAAAAACCATGATATGATTATACTTCTAAGAAACTGACATATCCTGAGGTGCTCTTTCTATCTACTTTATATTCCATAAAATCTAAGTTAGAGTATCCAATTAATTCAAAGTTTGAACCTTTAGATACCATAGTCCAAGATTTGGAGTATCTAAAGGTATTTAAATATTCTTTTAACAGTAATTAGATGTGATTCTTGAGGACCTGATTGGAATCATGCACACATGCAGACTCTAAACATAATATTTGGTCTACTTGCAATTAATTATAAAAGAGATCTTATCATGCTTTTATAGAGTTTTTGGCAAATAGATTTGCCTTTTTCAATCCTTATCCATTTTAATGGATATACTCATTGGTGTGACTAATGGTTTTCCTTCTTCTAAATCAAATTTCTTGAGTAATTCTTTGGTGTATTTTGCTTGATGGATAAAGATTCATTCCTTCATCTATTTTACTTGAAGTTCCAGAAAGAAGTTCGCCTCACCTATTAAACTAATCTCAAATTCTCCCTACATAACTTTAGAGAAGTCTTGATATAATTTATCATTAGTTGCACCAAATATAATATTATCTACATAAATTTAAATAATTAGCATATTACTTTTTTCATGCTTACTGAAGAGTGTGGTATCTACTTTACCTCTAGTAAATCTTTTTTCTATTAGGAATTTACTTAATCTCTCATACCATGCTCTAAGAGCTTGTTTTAATCCATAGAGAGCTTTCTTGAGTTTGAAAACATGGTTTGAATCATAAGGATCTTCAAACTCAAAAGGTTGTTCTATATAAACTTTTTCATTTATAAAACCATTAAGAAATGCACTTTTAACATCCATTTGATAAAGCTTGGAATTCATGAAAGATGCAAATACTAGTAAAATTCTAATAGTTTCAATTCTACCAACAGGAGCATATGATTATTCAAAGTATATCCCTTCCTTTTGATAGTATCATTTTGCTACTAATCTTACTTTATTTCTTATTACTATATCAGATTCATCTAATTTATTTCTAAAACCCCATCTAGTTCTTATAACAGATTGATGGTTGGGCTTTGGAACAAGTATCCACACATTATTACGTTTGAATTGATCCAATTCTTCTTGTATAGCTGTAATCCATTTTTCATCTTCTAAAGCTTGATCTATGCAAGTTAGTTCTACTTGAGAAATAAAAGTAAAATTACCACATATTTGATGATATGAAGATCTAGTTCTCACTTTATCATAAATATCACCAATTATTTAGATTTCAGGATGATCATGCATGAATCTCTAATTTTTGGGAAGGAAATTGTTGCCTTCATTATTAACCTCATTGATGGATGGTCCATCATCTTTTTCTTCATCTTTTTGTGTCTTTATTATGAAGAATCTTTGTCTACATCTTGTATTTTCATTTTCTTCATAGATGTTGTGAGTTCTTCGGTCTCATTATCACAATCGCTTATCTGTTTAGAGGGGTTAGCATTTTCATCAAATCTTACATTTACGGATTCCTTTAAGGTTTTATTTTTCAGATTGTAGACTCTAAATGCCTTGCTAATAATGGAATAACAAAGAAAAATGCCTTCATCATATTTGTTGTCAAATTTGCCATGACTTTTCTTTTCATTGTTAAGAATGAAACATTTGCAACCAAAAGTGTAGAAATGAATGATGTTTGGTTTTCTGCCATAATATAATTCAAATAGAGTTTTGTTGAGTATAGATCTAGCAGAAATTCTATTAATAATGTAGCATGAAGTATTAATTGCTTTAGCCCAAAAGTATTAAGGTATTATATTTACTCAACATTATCCTTGCCATCTCTTGCAATGATCTATTTTTCCTTTTAGCTACTCTATTTTGCAAAGGTGTTCTTGGTGTAGATGATGTGTGCAAAATTCCACTGCTTTCATAAAAAGTAGTGAATTTCTAGTTTTCAAATTTTTCACTATGATTACTTCTTATGGCTAGTTATGAGAATCTTGTTCATTCTGTAAACACTTGGTAAATGTTTCAAAGAATGAAAAAGTCTTATCTTTGGAAGCAAGAAATATTATCCAAGTGAATCTAGAATAGTCATCCACAATAACATATGCATAATGTTTCAAAGACTTCTAGTTCTTGTTGGTCTAACAAGATCCATGTGTAACAATTGAAGTGGTTTAATTATGTATACTTCTTTATTTGATTTAAATGATTCTCTAACTTGCTTTTCTTTTAAGCAAACATAACACAATTCATTTTAGTCAAATTTTAGTTTGGGTAAGCCAACAACAAGGTCTTTGTTTTCAATCATAAATTTATTGCCATGTCCCAATCTTCTATACCACAACAAAGATTCTTCATTATTTACAATAAGACATTTGACTTGGCTATCACTTAAATCTACTAAATACATATTTTCATATCTTTTATCAAGTACTATAACTGAATTTGAACTATCTATTACAGAACATATATGTGATTCAAACACAACCTTATAACCATTTTCATAAAATTGACTAACACTTAACAGATTATATTTTAATCATTTTACTAGTAAAAATTTAAAATTGTAATAGAGGGAGGTTGGCTAATCTTACTAATTTCAACCACTCTACCTTTTTTATTATCTTTAAATGTAATTGTTCCTCCATATTTAGCTTTTAGTTATGTGAACAGCTCCTTCTCCCCCGTCATGTGTCTTGAGCAACTACTATCAATATACCATTTGCTACTCCTTATGGCTCTTTAGCACACCTATACCCATTTAGGAATGGGTTTATGTGGGTTAGTAGCAGAATATTTTGGCACTCATTGCTTTTTACATGCTACTAATTAATTATCTGTAGATATCAATATATTTATTATATTAGCAATAGTTTTTGCTATACAAATCAGGTTTCATTTGGGCTCTAGATTGCTACTTTTCTTTCTTTGCTTTTCTCTACTTTTCTTCTTTGCCTTTAGTTTAAATAATATAGCAGTTAATATTTTTCTAAGGGCATGATTTTCTGTTGTTTGCTCAAGTTCTATGTTAAGACTTTGGTTATTTTTGAGCTGAGTGTTTTCTTGTTTTAATTTAGAACATTCACAGATTGTTCTTTCTAGTTTATTTTTATTTCTTTATGTAGCTTTTAAAGTTTTAAATATGAATATAACTCATCTAATAATTCTTCTATATCAGAAGTTTCAATTTTTGAGTTTACCTCATCTTCATGGATGACCATGAAGCTTATTCTTGTATGATGTTACTCCTAATTTCTTTCTTTGGAGTTAAGTGAACTGAATTGAGCTTCATGTTCTTCTTTTGTTTCACTCGAACTTTCTTGCATCATATTCCCTAGTATTTTCCATCCAGTCATTACTTTCTTCTTCTTTTCAAATTTTCTATTGTTAGAAATAATTTTTTTTATCAAAGTAGGAATTATACATTTTCTTCTTATCTCTTTGCTTTTTATCTGGTTTTGGGCAGTCAAATCTCATGTGATTAGATTTGTTGCAATTATAACATATTGTAATCTTCTTTTTCTTTTCCTTGCTCTTGTTGTTGTTTTGAAGTTGTTTCCAAATTTCTTCTTTTTGATTATATTTTTGAATCTTTTGGTTATCATTGTCACATCCTCATCATCTTCACTTGCTAAAGCTTCTTTTGAAGATTCTTCATTCTCTGATTCAACTTGTAGAGAAATCTTCTTGTCTTTGAATTCATCTGGAATCTTTTGCTTCATTAAGACTTCATGGGTCATAAGTGATCCCATAAGTTCTTCCACTTTCATTATACTCAGATCCTTTATTTTCTACATAACAGAAACTTTAGGCATCCAAAATCTAGGTAGAGATCTCAATATTTTCTTACCTAACTTAGGTTCTTCATATTTTTCTCCTAAGCTTTTCAATCCATTGGTAATATTCTGAAACCTTCTAAACATTTCAGAGATAGTTTCTGATCATTTCATGAAGAAGGCTTTATATTTATGAACTAGAATATTAATCTTAGTTTCTTTCACTTGATTTGTATTTTCATGTGCTACCTGAAGTTGATCCTAGATTTTCTTGGCTGAGGCATAGGAAAAAATCTTTTCAAATTCAGATGAAGATAGTGTACAGTAGAGATAATTTTTTGCTTTAGCATCACATTCTACTATTTGAATATATTCTGGTGTATATTTTTCTTTGGTGTTTGTAACATTCTATCCATTCTTAAATAGAAGCCATAATTGGTAATCTGTGACAATCAAGAAATTTTCATTCTCATCTTTTAATACCCATAATTGATTCCATAAAATAGTGTAGGTATGGAAGTGGATTGCCCTTTATCAGATGTATTGTGGAACATTCTAGCCATTTGAATCTCTTCACAAATTAATATACTAGTATTTGAAAATTAACTAGTGAAGCCTGCTCTGATACCACTTGTTGGTCCCTAACTAGATGGTAGCTCAAGAGGGGGTGAATTTAGCTTTCAAAAATTTTGGCCAATAACTTGAGAAGTCTACTTAAAATAAAAGAGAGAATAGCTTGCAGTACATACACATTATATTTTTATAATAGTTTGGTCATTCCTAAGTTCCTACTCCACTTCTCTGAGTTAGTTTTCTTTATTGAACTCAAATTCTACTATAACACTTATTGGTTTTGTAAGATTACCAGTAACTTACTAGTTTTCCAAGCTCACCAAAAATTTTTACATGTTGGTTTTTAAGCTTACCAACTAACTTATATACATTGATTTCCAAACTTACCAACTAACTTACTAGTTTTTCAAAGCTAAGCAAAAACTTTTACAGATTGTTAGTTTCATAGAGCTTACCAACTAACTTGCTTGTTTTTCAAAATGAAAAGTATAAAATAATGTCTCTTACTTAGGCATACATGTACAAAAATTAAAACTTAATTGAATGAGCAAAGTATGTAATGAGATCAGATTTAAACTCCCTTTTAAGTTGATGCAAATTTGATTTTGAAGACTGAATACTTTGGTAGTGTCATAGCAGCTAGAATTGAATGATCAAAAGTTGTAAATGCTCTTCCTTGAATCAAAGATGATTTTCAATGTAATCTCTAATGAATAAGTGTCGTCTTAATAATCTTTGTATAGGATTTGAAAAGTTTTAGCCATTGCAACCTTTGACATTATTTTCAAATTAGTTAGGTAGGGTTAATAACGACTTTTGCGTATTGTTGGAGTTCAGAAATTCTGAGTAGAGTCCTCAGAACTTCTATCATTCTATTTATAACTTAACAGAGCTTCTAAAGTGGTTCTTCAGAATTTCTATGATAAGTAGATTTTTGACAGTATTCTTTTCAGAATTTCTATCCATTATCTTATCCTTCAATGGTCACATTTTAGGCTTCTGAAGAACTTCTGAGTAGCCTCTGATTAGCCTATGAAGCTTGGGCTTTGCTTCTGTATAACTTCATTGATTCATGCTTTCTTGAACATACCTTTGAGAATGCTTCTGAGTTGATTTTGTGTAGTGTGTCAATGTTACTTTATTACTTCTATGTATTGTATTATTGTTCTGCATTGCTTCTATATAATGTGACAGTGCTTCTGTGTTACTTTTGATATTTTATGATTTGTTTTTGCATGGTTCTGTATAGCCAAAGTATCTTCTAGGTTGATTCTGCATAGCATATCACTATTCTAGGCCACTTCAGTGTAGCCTAGGTCTAAATTTCTAAAAATCACAATTTTTACGCATTATTTTTTGAAGTGCTTCTGATATACCTCTGAGAACTTCTGAGTTATGCAATTTATTTATGATGTCGTTCTGAAATATTTCTGCATAACTTCTAATAATCGTGGCTTGTTTCTGAAATGCTTCTGAGTATTTACTTCTAAATATTTCTTAGTTGCTTCTAGGGACTGGAATTAATCCTATAATTACTTCTGATGGCATTCATAATTTCTCCTTAGCTTCTAACGAAGTTTTGAATAACTTTTGAAGGATTTCTGAGTTTAGAAGCTTCTTCTAAACTTGTGAGCTTTACTATTATTAATCTTCTGATACTTCTCTAAAATTTAGAAGTATTTCTAAAGGTCATATTCTGATGAACTTCTAATTACAGAATTTTCTCTGAAGTAGAGTGTTTAATTTTTGACTTTTTTCTAGGATGCTTCTTAGCATTATGCATTGTTTCTGAAATACTTCTGATGCATGAAATTTCTTCTAAAGTATTTTTTGAAATTTTACTTGTATCCTTTTTGAGTATTCTTTAACTTAAATCTTTGTGAAGATATACTATGTTACTATCCTTAGCAAATTAACTCTGTAACACTTAGAAAATAATCAGTTAGTAGTTTAACCTTTCACTCATGTGTTTGTTTATAATCAAAACTTAACTGCTTAATTACATTCATTATCAAAATCAAGCTAAGTAGGAGGATTAGACTCAATAGGTTAACACATGCGGGCGAGCTTAGTGCCCAGCATAAGAGTTTATTAAGCGCAGAAGCATTAGAGCCAATAGCCCAGGTTTAATGCCAAACAAAGTTGGCCCAAGTATATTGCCTAAGCTTTGGCCCACTGCCAAAGACCTAGTGTCCAACCGAGGCATGTTCTGCTAATGGTGGGCCAGACACATCGACAATGATAACGAATCGCTAGTTTGGCGAGGCGTGTGGATGATTGAGAATGACTTGACTTGATTAGGACCGTAAGAACTCGAATTTTGATGATCAAATAGTCATTCTATATTTTTGGACATTTTAGACTCAACAAATGGCTAAATTATGAGGTATTAGTAAACATTCATAAAGGGTTAAGTTTTTTCACAATTAAAATAAATTTGATTAATGATCATTTATTTCATCTAATTAATACAAAATATCTAATGTCATACATTTAGATTACGCATATCATGCATAAATGAAATCAACATGCATATGCACATACACACTATTTATGTCTAGTTATGTTGATTATATATTCTTGAATTTTAACCTATGTGATTTGATTATTTGAAAAATCAATTTTATTGCATGCCAAATGTTAGCCTGATTATGTGTTAATTAGATAATATTTATGGCATGTTTCATATATGTGAATGTGACTCATAAGATTGAAGCCTTAAAAATTTTTATGTGGATTGGAAGCCAACACGTTTGAGTAGAGAGTGTAATAAATCAACCATAAGATGAAATTAATGGTTGATAAATTAGAGGATATAATTCATTTAGGTTCTTATGAAATAATTTATTTATTATATTGTTAAATAAAGATCCAAAATAATACTTCAATCAAAGGAGGTGTTACATTCCTATTTATTTATTTAGTTTGGTAAAATGTATTAAGATTTATCAAGAGATGGAACTATTTGTATATATTTTTATCAAAGCCTTATAAAGGGATATTTTCATAATAAATTTGAAGTCATTGAATTATTTGACATGAGCACTAGAAATTATCCTACTATATGGATTGGATAAATTATAGATAGAATATTTATGAGAATGCAATTGATTGTATTTTATTGATAGTGAGAATAATTTTCATATTTATTTTAAGTAAGATAGACAGTAAAATTTTTCACTTAAATAATAAGAGATGATTATTATCATTCTAAATGCAACATTTTTTATCATATTATTGAATAAAAATTTTCAAAGTCTACTTAGACTTAAAATAAAATAATATTTTAGATATATGTTTGTTTGAGTTTTATTTTGAGTGTAGGGAATATGGCCTCAAAAAGTATAATACAAAACTCATTAAAGGCGAGAAGTTAGATGAAAAAAATTATGACATGTGGCATAAAAAGGTTCAGTACCTTCTCAACAAGCTTTATTTTGCTCAACAATCTAACAAATATTATGGTCCAACCTAAAGAAGGTACCACAGCCCAACATCAATGTGACGTTAAGTTTTAGTATTTGTGAAGTTAAGTTTTTCCTTTCAATTTAAGGATATGAGTTTGTCCATTTACCTTGATAAAATATTTTATTGTCATGGTTATTTGAGAAATGATATTTTTATGCTTGATTAAAATGCATATTTTAATGATGAATCTCTAACTTATGTTGGTTCTTCTTCTCCTATTCTTGTTATTGTGTCTAAATTCATTAAATTGCATGCTCGATTGGGAAACATTGGATGAGATAGGATGAATAGATTGACTAAAGAAGAGCTCTAGGGCTCTTTTGCTAAAGTAAACTTTCTTATCTGTAAGCCTTGTTTGGTAGATAAAGCATATAAAAAGTCTTTTCGTAAGGCTGCAAGGGTCACTCATCCTAGAATTAATTTATTCTGCTTATGAATGTTAAAGCATGCAATGGTGCATTTTATTTAATAACATTCATAGATGATTATTCACATTATGGCTTAGTATATTTGCTATCATATCAATTCAAAGCTTTAATTTGTTCTAAGCATTTAGTGATAAAGGTAGAAAATCAGCAAGAGAAGAACTTAAAGATCTTTATACTGATAGATACCGAGAATATTTGTCTGATTAATTTAGAGAATATTATGAAGCAAAAGGCATAAAAAAGTAGTTAACAATTCTAAATACCTCACAACAAAATAGTGTTGCAGAGTGGAGGAATCATACTTTTTTAGAGATGGTTGGGTTGATGATGTTTTAAACTAATCCCCTGATTAGTTTTTAGGGAGATACATTTTTAGTGTAGCCTACATCCTTAATTGAGTGCATTTAAAATCAGTTTCTACCTCCCCATATAAGTTGTAGAATAATAAAAGCCTACTTTAGAAGGCTTATATTTATGAGAATGGGTGCAGGATATGTTCATAATCTTTTCCACAAACCTAAAAGTTAGGGCCCAAAGCTAATAAGAGTATCTTTATAAGTTATTATGAACACTCAAAAGGTTTTGTGATGCATGATAAACATTCAGATGAAAAATTAACTTAGATTGAATCACATAATAGACATCCTAAAAAATGATTTCCCAAGTGTTGGTGAAGTCAAGAAAGGTCTTGGAATTTATGAGTTGTAAGATGCTCAAGACGATGCATCCTGATCTCATAGGTAAGAGGTTGATTCATAATCTCATTTTAATGTTACTGAACATAGTGGGAGCAATATCTTGCAAAGTGAGAGTATATCATTACATGATTCACAAGATCCATAAATACAAAAAAGCAAATGTAGAATTATTCATCATCATCGCTTTGATGATGAGTATTGTTAAGGATGATGATAAGCCAGCTTCTTTTGATGAAGCTATAAAATTGCCTATCTATAACGCCCCAATTTGGGAAAGTATACCTCGGCACACACTTCACGTGTAATACCCTATTTAAAGATATGCTTGTCATCCTCGGTGCATATATCTCTAGCTATAGGATCATAGGTTGAGATAAAGAATAAGATATAATAAAAGAGACAAATATAACTTTCCTTCACACATAAACACTTCTTCACACACCACGATACTAGCTATCATTCACAAACTACTTCACTCTTTATTACATACAAGTTTGAGATGCTTGACTTATTCTTTACATTCTCCTTATTATGCCTTGATGATTCTTATTGCTTCTTTGCATCTAAAAACATTTTTAAAACAAATCATGAGCTATAGGCTCACTAAGCAAGCATGTTCATTTATAATTCATTTTCAAATCAAAATCATCAAAATCATTTCTTATAAAGGACTAACAAAAGCATTTATCCATATCATATTTTATGCTCATGGGCTTGTCACCAGGCCTAGACATAAATATTCATATTCACATCATGCTCATGCACATGGGCTCATCACCAGCCCCACACATCATATGTATTAATGCACCATCATGCTCATACACATCAATGCATTCACACATTCAATCTCATCATCCAACACACCTACTCGAAGAGTACTCTACTTCAACCCGATTGTAGGAATCAAAGCCATGCACCAAATCATATACCCCAAGATGACTCTACTCCAACCTAACCATAGTAATTTGAACAATGCTCGGGGAGTACTCTACTTCGACCCGAGTCATCTGAATCTATCACACATGTCGATACATGCATGGAACATGCCACGCATGCCATACCACAATCCATATGTTCAATGTCATGATTAGAAATCACAAACCATGCATGACACTTGGGGATAACTTCCCCAAATTCCTCAAATCGGTAAATCTCGACTCAATCCACAAAACAAGGAAATACATCTCCAAATCAAACTCAAAGTATAAATCATTTTTAAGGAAGCTACATGAAAATATAATAATTTAACCAATAAAATATAAGTGATTGCTTATAATTCACATTATCCTTGTATAGCTACTCGTCCATCACATGGAGTCACTTCTTGATTTCACCTAATCAAAGAAACCATCAAGTAAACATTGAGATAAGTCTTTCATTTGATATTTCTATATTACTTTCTTACATGTTTTTCCAATCCCGCCTTAAATTGAGTTTACTCTTATAACTCATTAACTTGACATAATAGTCATACATACCAATCCTTTTAATATTAACTAAATCACCACCACATTTTTGCTCCTATTTTGAAAATGTTGGGCCCACTGTTTATGCACTATTCACATATATTATTTATATATTCTTCACATTCACTATTCAAGTATAATATTTTCACACGCTCACATGCACTGTTCATATGCATGGTTCATGTGCACTATTCACAAGCACTGTTCATTATACTATTCATTTACACTATTTACAAATATTATTTATGTACTATTCAAAATCATTGTTCACAACATCTATATTTCCTTTTTGTTTTTTGTTTATAAATACATATAAATATTATATTCCCTGAATTTGAACCATAGGATTCATTCTACGTTATGAGATATTTATTTCAAGATGTATATGCGATATTAAAAACTTTCAACTATATAGATATCTGATAAAATTTTTATTTTCAACAAATATAAATTTTCATCAATTAAATAATAATTTCATATCAAAATTCTTCAAAATTCTTATGATTTCATAATACATGTAAAATACAATTATTTAATTGATTGGATCGACTTAAAATCAAATATAACCTACTTACCTCAAAAACTCTTTTCCTTCCTTCTTCCACTAGTCAAACGACAACAGTTGCTAACCCTCTCTCCCTCTCTTTGCTACCTCTCTCTCTCTCTCTCTACCTCCTCACCTTTATAGCTCCATGGCACCACCCTCCCATGTAAAGCACATGGACTAGGTGGGGTATTACACTGCCTCTAATAAATAGCTCATTGCTATGCAAGAAGAAATGGCTTCAATGGCTAAGAAAAAGTTATGAGAGTTGATTAATCTTCTGCTTGAGCGCAAAACTATTTGTAATAATTGGGTTCTTAAAAAGGCTAATGAATCAATTAACAAATATAAGGCTTGACTTTTGGGAAAAGGCTATACCCAACAGGAGAGTATTGATTATGAAGAAACATTTTCTACTATGCTAATAATTATTTCTATCCGCCTCATTTTAGCTATCATTGCATGGTTGAATTTGGAATTATTCCAAATGGATGTAATGACAAGATTTTCCAATGGAGAACTAGATGAAGAAATATATATGGGTCAACTAATGGATTTTTAAGTTAAGGGACAAGAATGTAAAGTATGTCAATTGAAACATTTCATTTATAGTTTAAAATAATTGTTTAGGCAATGGTTGAATTCAAGAGGCCATTATTTCCATTGGCTTCATAGGATTGAGGATGGCCATTGCATGTATATTAGGAGAATGAAGAATAAGTTTCTCATCCGCTTATTATACATAGATTATATTTTGCTAGCAAGGAATAATTTGGAGTTGATTAACTTCATTAAGGAGTAGTTGTCTTTTACATTTGAGATGAAAGATTTAGGTTATGCAGATTATGTGTTTGGGATACAGATCTCGAGTGATCACTTTAATAGATTTCTTAGTTTGTCTCAAAAGACTTATATAAAAAGAATTTTAAAGTGATTTCGTATGCAATATTCAAAGCTTGTTAATACCCTAATGAAAAAAGGCTTAGTTCTTAGCATTAAGCAATGTCTTAAAACAAAAGAAGAAAAATGCAAATGGCTAAGGTCCCAAAAGCAAGTGATATCAATAGTTTGATGTATTCTATGATGTGTACTTGGCTTGACATTTCCTGAATTGCTCATCGAGCTATGATCAAGAGGATATTTTGATATCTTCGTGGAATTGCAATTCTTGCCTTGTATTATCGAGGACACCTCAAGGTTTTTTGCATATAGTGACTAAGATGGGTTTATTGATAGAGTTGAAAGAAAAGTCACTTCAGAAAAGTAAGTAGGAGCTCCACCATAGCATACATATCATATTGTATCTACTATAAATCGAACATATTAAAGAGTGACTAAATAGATCCCTACTTTATCACTGTGTGAGCCCTATGGACTTTAAATCCAAATAATATCTTTCATGATCAGGAACTATGTCATAAAGTTGAAACTTAATATTGCTACTTCAATATGTTATCCAATAATCATTATTTGATTTAATGAAGCATGTCTAGAAAAGTAATTAGGTTGAGATGGATTGATATGAGTATTTAAGGAAAAATCATTTAGTATCATACTAAGAGTTTGCGACTCATTGCCTGTGTGATTATATCAGATGAGATTTTTATGTAATCATGAATTCAAATGTGTTTAGATGACAACATATTATGTATTAATTATAGGAGGGAACAGAGATGTTGTAGAATATACTAAAATGGTTTGGGGGTAAAAAGAGGTATAGAGTTGTAGTGCTATGTTAGTTTGATGGTGATTTCATATAATGCTCCTCATTGGTATCTTTTCTCGTTAGGTCACAAATTCCATTTACCTTTATGAAGTGAATAATTGTATTAGACTTGAGAGACCAATTGTAAAATATGTAAAAGTGAGAGATGTTTTTGTGGATAGTGTATTTATTTTGTAATACAAATTCAAGTGGGTGTTGGATTGCATAGTTGCACAATTAAATGGATAAGTCTCATTCCTAATAGGACTCGCATATGCAAAGAATCTCTCTTTCTCTCTCTCTCTCTCTCTATATATATATATATATTCTCTACAGTTATTTGCAAGGAATCCATTAGTTCTATCTTTAGGTATTTGGAACATGTAAGGTGGGAGACTCTAGTAGCTAACTCACAAAGTGAGAGAAAGGCTTGTAAGACAAATTGTTCAGATTCTAAAGTCTTTCATTTTTGCATAATAAGGTATATATTTTTGCATAATAAAGTATAACTATTTGTGTGATAATTCACAATAGTGCTAACTTGGTGACCTCGTGAAAATCTAAGCCTTGTTGAATCAGGACTTGGTTCAGTGAAGATATGGGATCTATTTGGACATACCAATAGGATCAATGCTCATATGAGTGAAGTTGTATCCATTCTATTTACGAATAATCCTAACCATAATGCATTCATTTTCTTACTTTTACTACCGCAAGAAAGATTTTAAAATTAGGATCTTTTGAGCCCATCTTTTTGCTGAAAGCATACAATGGATTACCCTTATAGAGTAGGCTAGAGAGAATGAGAGAAATAAGAGAGATTTTGCAATGGCATTTGTGAATTTGTGAGTGAGAAAATTGAGAGAAAAAATTAGTTGTAATTGATTTTTGAGACCAGTGAAGTATTTGTGTTTCTCCTTTGGTTAGCTTCTAGAGTAGGCATATGTTAGCTTCTGCGCATGGCTAGTGAAAGTGAGAGAAATGGGATAAAGTTTACAATAATCCATCTATATATATATACTAAGAGAAAAGTTTTAGTTAATTTTTGAGTTTAATTAAATTATTTTTTGTTTTGTTGAGTAAGTTTTAAACTGAATCATGCAAAATACTGCATGCTCTTTGTGTGATTAATTTAATTGAACTTGTGTTCTACATTCTAAATGTCACATCCTAGCCCAAAAACAGCATAAGTAAATGGCATTTTTAAATCAAGGGTGAATTCTCCTAGGATCTATTGTACTTAAGGTAATAAACAATTGCATAAATAATCATAAATAAAAAGAAAATTATAATAAATAACAGTATATGTCAATTCCATAATATAATTCTTATATAATAATAGACATAAATTATCTTTAAACAATTATTTGGAATGACATTCAGCATCATCTACCTTCTTTTGCACCACGAACTAATGCACTTCTTATGTTGCATTCTCTAGAAAAAATAAATTAAAAAGGGGTGAGTCATAACTCAGTAAATAGGATAAATGTAATTAGCACATGTATCAAAAATAATATACATCATGTGCCACTAGCAGTACATGTCATATTCTAAGCGCGCTTGATAAAGTTGCTCCACTGGCAATATACAAATCTCATCTGATGTTATACACTCCAGGCCACTCGGGCCAGCCCACATGTAGAACAGCTTAACTGGTGAGTTCAACTAGTAGTGCCATAGACAAAATAATCTAATGTCCTTCTGATGTGCTCCAGGCCACCCAAGCTGGCCCACTAAGATGACAGCTCAATTGGCAAGCTCCACTAGCAACACAATCAATTATAAGTAATTTATTGGACAAGAATAGATAATCTATTTTAGACTATAACTAGTCTAAATTAGTGAATCACACATCCATTTACATAATATGTCCCTTTCTTTGATAATTGTCCAACAGAATATACGATCTAACCATCATTTTGGTGATCTGACCATTCCATTAGGTCCAGAATGACCAAAAACCTTAAGATCAACTATTAGATCATTCAGATTAGTGATCGTGGGGTTTAGAAATCGATAAATCAAATTTGACTGCTCAATATCACATAATCTGGCCATCTTATGAACAATCTGACTCTTCCATTGGGTCTAGAAGGCCTAAAAACCTCAAGATCAACTACCTGATCGTTAAATTTAGATTTTGTGGGGTCCATATATTATCAAAATAAATTTGATCATTTAATTGCTCATGATCTGGTCACCTTTAGTCAATTTGAAATGTACAAAATCCCCAAAATTGACTATTGGATCACCCAAATTAGAGATCAAATGGTCCAGATATGTCAAAAACAATCTGGACCATCCGTACGTCTTGCCAGATGGCGCTGGACGTCACTGCTGCTACCGCCACCTGGGCTCGTGCCAAGGCTATGCGCCTAGGCTCAATAGTGGCCTGAGCCCACTGGACGTTGTCATCGTCACGCCACCGTCGGCTAGGCTCTACATGTTAGACTTGGCTCACTAGGCAGCCGGCGTTGGGTTTGGCATAGTACTGACATTGGGCTAAAGCCCATGGCTGATTTGGATGGGCTGACCCAACACTATACCATCTCCATTTCTAGGCAGCAGTAACACTGGTAGCGTCACTTAACAAGGACTTTCATCCCTTAGGCATTTCTTATATATTTTTTGTTAAAATCTCATTTTCTAATAATCCCAAAACCTCCAAACTTTGGAATTGTATTTGTAAAATGATTATAACGAATCTTGATCATCTAGTGTGATCTACAAGTGATCTATGACCCAAAAATCTAAGATAAATGATTTCTATATTTTTCACATTTCATTAGATTTAACTAATAAAATGAAATCATTTCAATCCCAAATTTCTACCATAGAGTAATATCATTATTTGGAACATATCCAATGTCTTGAATCTAATTATCACAATGAAAACTCAAAAATCACATTTACGTCAACACTATTCATAGATGGTTCTTGTCCTTTTAAATTTTTTTTTGATTTCTTGGTTATGTCCACAATAGATTGTCCATGCATTATTCCATGAATCCAAGCCATACAAGGTATTTTAATTAACAAGGGCTTCATTTCAAGACCAATATGTCATATGTAATTTTTGCATTTACATGAAATAACATGAGACTACATTTCTAACGTACATAACATTTCATTAAAATCATCACTCATTTCTCATCCAAAATTTATGAAATTAATATGGAAGCTAAGTGCACATATGACAGATACATTAGATGGATCATATTCATAATCCAAGCCTTACAAATAACTCAAAAATTAATGTTTTTGATTTGCTTAAAAATTCAACTTATTTTTCGTCCATCTAGCATGTACAATTTCCTTCCGTTCATTCTCATATTTTTAGCATCATACTTACATATAACACACATATATATATATACCATTCAAAATCTTGTAAATAGCATCTTGCATACACAGACTATATAGATATAAAAATTATGCAAGTTAGAAGGGGTATCTATCCACTTACCTTTGTAACGACCCACGAAGGTTTTCTGATTGTTTCTCCTTCTTGATCATGGCATTTTACAGCAACAACTCCTCCATAACAGTAAAGCCTCCTTCTCTCTCTTCTCCTCTCTCCCTAACTTCCTAAATTCTCAATCTTGGAGAAAATGATACCATGCTGCCCATTATACACACCCATGCTAACTGATGCTAGCCATGCACTGACACTGAAGCTAGGTTGTCTCCAACACTCCTCACACAATTGCCCCTCCCATGCACTGCATGTGAGAGGGGTTTCTATTGGTTTATTACATCCTCCCCTCCTTACAAAAGTTTCATCATTGAAACTTATTATACATTGGAGAGAAAAGGTGAATCAGGATAAAGTTATCACATATCTTCCTCAAATTCCCACATGGCCTCTTTCTCACTGTGGTTATTCCATTGAACTAAGACATGCTTTATTGTCCTCCCTCTAAGCTATCTATCACGGACGTTAAGTATCTGGACTAGCCACTTCTGATATGTCATGTCCTTCTCAAACTAAAATTGCTCTGCATGCAATACATGAGAAGAATTTGCTACATACTTTCTCAATCGTGAAATGTGAAATACATTATGGACTTTGGATAATGATGGCAATAAAGCCAATCGATATGCAAATCCACCAATGGATTCCAAAATCTCAAATGACCTAATAAAATGAGGGCTTAGCTTTCCCTTTACTCCAAATCTCATAACTCCATAGGTGGGTGACACTTTCAAGAATGTATGATCTTCGATTGTAAACTAAAGATCCCGACACATCCCATCTACATAGTTCTTATGTTTGTCCTATGCAACTACAAGATGTTGTCTTATTATTCTTACTGCATCTAAAGCTTGCTGGACTAACTCAGGTGATAAGAGTTTATTGTCACCAACCTCATCCCAAAATAAAGGTGTGCGACATCTCTTACCATATAAGGCTTTAAAGGAAGTCATGTCAATGCTTGCCTAATAACGATTGTTTGGCATTGGTAGGTGACAATCCTAAGTTCCTCAGAAATATATGACACAAGCTTGCAACATGTCCTACAGGATCTGAATCATCCTCTCAGACTGGCCATCACTCTATGGGTGATAAGTCAAGCTCAGGTGCAACTCTGTCCCCATCATCTTTTGCATACTATACCAGAATTCTGAGATGAATCAGCGATCTCTGTCCAATGCAATTGAGACAAGCACACCATGCAATCTTACAATTTCTCGTATATACTAGTCAGTCATCTAATCAGCATTGAAAGTCATCCAGTATAACAAGAAATAGGATGACTTGGTAAGTCTATCCACAATAACCCAAATAACATTACATTCAGTTTGAGTATAATGTAGGGCAGTCACGAAATCCATCATAATATACTACCATTTCCACTTGGGAATTTCTAAAGGTTTTAATAATCCTACTGACCTTTGGTGATCCACCTTCACTTGCTGACATACCAAACACTGAGCCACAAACTTAGAAATTTCTCATTTTGTATTGTTCTACCAAAAATTCTATCTAAGATCTATATACATCTTAGTAATACTCGAATGTATGAAAAACTTTGACTGGCGTGCCTCCTCTAGGATTTCTCACCGAAGAGCATCCACAATCAACACCACCAATCATCTGGTCCATAGTAGAACTCAAATTTTCTCTCAGATCTAGTTTGTCAAAAAGTTCTCTAACAAATAGATCTTGCTTTTGAGCTACTTTGATTCTGTCTATCAATGTTGGTCTGATCTCCAAAGCGCACAACTATCTTACCTCCATTTATCAGTGTTGGTCTGATCTCCAAAGCACACAACTTTCTTACCTCCATTGGAAGCAATACCTCAAGTCTCAGACTTTCCATTTGATGGATCAACTACATATGATTGATGACTAAAGTTGTCACTCCTGTATGAGAATTTCAACTCAATGCATTTGCCACTACATTAGCTTTACTAAGATGGTAATGAATAGTAACATCATAATCTTTTAATAGCTCTAACAGTCTCTTTTGGCTGAGATTCAACTCCTTTTGGAAGAAAATATACTTGAGGCTCTTATGGACGGTGAAGATCTCTATCTTCTCACCATACAGGTACTGCCATAAAATTTTCAAAGTAAATACTACTATTGCAAGCTCCAAGTTATGTGTAGGATAATTTTACTCATACGACTTCAATTAATGTGAAGCATATGCTATCATCCTACCATTCTGCATAAGCACACACCCAAGCCCCTTCTTTGAAACATTATTGTATACCACAAAATTACCTCTATTGTCTGATAACCAACATTGAAACTATGGTCAGATAATTTTTTAATTCCTGAAAGCTTTCTCACATGCATCTGTCTATAGAAACTTTGCATTTTCATGTGTTAATCATGTCATTGGCACCACGATAGAGGAAAAAATTTTCACAAATAGTCTATAATAAATTCTCAGAAAGCTACGAACTTTTGTCATAGTAGTAGGTCTCCCCCAATTCACTATTGCCTCAATTTTTGCTAGATCAATATAAATCCCCTCACCACTAATCACATGTTCAAGGAAAGAGATAAGATCAAGCCAAAATTCACATTTTTTCAGCTTGATTACAACAAAACTTATTTTAGATTTGATATATGCTAATGATGTTATTAGTTTATAAAGCTTGAAATGTAGTCAATAACTTATTTTAGACTTGATATATGCTAATTATGTTGTTAGTTTATTAGCTTGAAATGTAATCAAGAACTTAGTTTAGACTTGATATACGCTAATAATATCGTTAGTTTATGAAGCTTGAAATGTAGTCAAGTATGCTTGAAGAGTATCTATTTTAATTGAGTAATCATTATGCAAGCATATTTGAAAGTTATTAGAAAATGAAGAAAATCACTATGATCCATATTGCAATTAACTTGGCTTATCATATTGTGCTACAATGGATCATATTTATAATTGTTAAGATAAATGATGTGCCTTAGAGAAATATCATTTCTATATTCCAAAGAATGTAAGCTTGAAAGAGTTTTTCTAAATACAAAAATATGATTCAAATTTTATATTCATGTTACTAAACTTATGCAAATTATATGTAGACAAATGTATTTTAATTTGTAACAAAAAATGTTAAAGTTTCAAAAAGTAGCAGAATGCAAAAACTCAAGTGGAGGATGCCAGCCACTTGGAGCAACCTCCTAGCAAACCAACTTGGACACCAACCACTTGGAGCAACCGCTTGGCATATCGCCCGCCAAGAGATAGCAAGGTACACTTAGAAGAAAAGCTAGAGAATTTAGTCTCATGGCCTAACCGCCTAGCATACCGTCTAGCTCACAGTCACTTAGCCCAAGCACCTACCATACCGCTTGTTAACCCCAAAGGTCAAAAATTTGAACGTTGATCCATCAAATCAACTCTAACGGCCATGCTTTTGAAAGATCTATTTAAGGTGGAATGAATGAATGTTTCTGACAAGTAGTGGTATTCATCTTGTGAGCTCTAATCTTATCATTCTCAAGTAACTAAAGACTAGAAACTTAAACCTTCTTCTTATTCACACAAGAGATTTCAACTTCATAATATTCATTCAAGGCCTTCATCTACAACACAAAGGGAAGATTCTCAATGCCGAAAAGAGCTACTCAAATCACTTCTTCCCTAGTACTCAACAAGAAGCATGTTCAAAGTCTAATCCTCTCTTTCTTTCATTTGTGTATAACTCAAGTTGGTAGAAGCCAACCAAGAAGAGCAAGTCAATTATTGGAGAGATTGCTCTCATAATTGATTGCTAAGTTTATGCTCCCTTTAGCTGAAATCAAGAAGAGTGTAAGGGGCACTAGTTTATGGCCCCTTGAGTTGGAATCAAAAAAAGCAAGTTGATTATTGGAGAGATTGTTCTCATAATCGATTGCTAAGTTTATGCCCCCTAGAGCTGGAATCTAGAAGATTGCAAGGAGCACTTGTGTAATTCCATTATAGAGAGATAGTAGAATCCAAGACACGAAGAGGAGTGTTCTTAGAAGAGTGGAGTAGGGAAGGTTGCCCAAACCACTATAAAAAAAATTATGTGTTATTCATGTGTGATTGATTTACTTTCTTGCATTTAACTGCTTTGTTGCATATTTCATTACAACTTGCACACAAGTACAAAAAGGAAGGAAAGTAATCAAAGAAGGGTTAAGCAAGAAATTTTTATAAACCCAATTCACCCCTCTCCTCTTGGGTTAAGCCAAGCTTACGGGACCCAACAATCTCAACATCTTCACTACATGAAGAGTTGACATTAAGTGAGACATCTTTCTTTGATTTCCTTTAAAGACAAATACAACCTAATCTGCTGAATGAATCCTAATTTTCCTCTCTTGGCAGTCTATATTGATAACCTATATGCCCATCCAGTCCATGCTAAAGATAACATCTATATCTTTCATAGCCATGACTATTAGATCAGCTGGCATAATAACTACTCCTATCTCAACATGACAAAAATGACAAACTTGATTTATTACTAGACTACCCTCCATAGGTGATACAATCAGCAAATCAATAGTCATCTTTTGAGAATATAAACTACATTCTCGAACAAACTCAGAAGCACTAAAAGACTTGTCTGCCCCAGTATCAAGCAAAGCATGATAGTATTTTCCAAAGACATGAATAATACCTGTCATTGCACCGGCTAGAGCTTGAAACTGCTCTGGGGCTAGAGTGAATACTTGGGTTGTCTGTTGCCTACTATGCTACTGCAGTGTCACTGCTCTATCTACTGCTTTAGCCTGCTGGTTCTGTTGAGGGTGTTGCAGCCCACTTGGTGAAGGAGATGGACAATTCTTGGAGATATGACTAGCCTGCCCACATTGATAGCATAAAAATCCTATCGATCAATCCCTAGGTGAGTGTCCTGTCTATTCACACTTGAAACATGTACTTGGTTGCATATGGCAGGGTCTAGTATGAATTTTTTTTGCATTTATTGCACATATTTGATAAATTCACCTACTTCTTGAAACTGAATTTATTGGGCTTCAGTGTTGGAGTAAAATTTTGTACAACCTACTTCTTGGTAGATGGTCCACCTTCATTTGTAGGAGCCTTGCATTTCTTAATAACTCCAAGCATGTCTCGAACTCTCTCTCTCTCTCTCTCTCTGCATACAATGCTCTTTTGGCAACTTCCCCATAGGAGCTGCATTGGTAAAACCGTACCCTGAACTTGATACTCTCAGCTAATTCATCCTCAAATCTCTTCCGCCATGTATCATCACTTACAGTAGCTTCTAGAGCAAAGCAAATCAGAGTAGAGAACTTGGTCTCATATTGAGATATAGACATGGATCCCTGCTACAGTTCTACAAACTCTCGGGCCTTCTCTATCTAAAGTGTCAATGGAAAGAAATTTTCAAAGAAGGCTTCCTTGAATTTGTCCCATATAATATTTATCTGCAGACTCTCAAGGCTTTTCCTCTGAGCCTCCCACTAGCGATGAGCCTCCCTCACCAATTTGAAGGTTGCAAAGTGAACCCTTTAGCGATCTAAGCAATTCAAAAAATCAAAGATGTTATCCATCTCATCCAACCAATCGTCTGCTGGTGGTGCACTGTCTCCCTTAGCAAAGGAGGGAAGACTTATTCTATGAAAGGAATTAGAGTCTTTTCTTTCTTGTTCTTTCTTGGAGTTTTTCTTAGGGCATTTGCCTTTTTTTATTGTTCGTTGAGCAGTTGTTGATTGGGACTCTCCTATCCATTCTACTGCTGCAGTATGTCCTCCAATTGTTCCACCCTAACTACCAGCGATAGCTTATGTTGGTTGCTCTCCCACTGGCTATCCTGGTTCTACAGTAACATGAAGAACATCCTCTCCTTGACCTTGCCGGTCAAGTATAGTGGTCTGGGATATGTCTTGTACCTCCACCCAATCATTTGGAACTACCAAAATCTGTAAAGCAGGTGCAACTGCTGCTATCTAAGGTAGAGTAGGCTAGGATGACCCCACCCCACTATCTATTACCAAGAGAACATAAGCAACTCATGCAGCTCCTGCAGTTGTCTAGCCACTTCATTCATAGTAGTCTCTTAGCTGATCATTCTCTCTTTTAGAATTGGGTCCCCTTTTGATTTAGTAGGTGGTTGACAAGGACCATTTGTGGTACGAGGCTGAGCTAGTCGATTCGTTGCAGACATCTGGAGCTGAGCGTTGGTCGCTGGACTCATCTCTCTGCAATAGATGAATATTAGTAATAGTTCACTACTTGGTGAAAACAATAAAGAATGAAATACGACACAATGTATTATCATTCTTTAAAGAATCCTTAAATGTAAGCATCTATTTAAGGCACTCATTCCTATCCCATTTTCTCTTTTATTTGTACTCAGTTCTCTTATGCATCATGTATATCTTGTTCCAAGTGCGATTTGCTCTGATATCAACTATCATATTTCGGCTCAAAAATAATATAAATAAATATCATTTTTAAACCAAGGGTGAATTTTTTCTGGATCTATCGTACTTAAGATAATACATAACCACATAAACAACCACAAATCAAAAGAGAATCATAATAAATAACAATACATGTCAATTTCATAATATAAGTCTCATACAATAATAGACATAAATTATATTTAAATAATTATTTGGAATAACACTTAGCATCATCTACCCCTTTTGCAACACAATCTAATACACTCATTGTATTGCATTCTTGAAAAAAAAATAAATCAAGAAGGGGTGAAGCATAACTCAGTAAATAGGATAGACACAATTTTCACATGTATCAAAAATAATATACTTCATATGTCACTATCAGTACATATCATGATCCAGGCTATCCTGATAAGGTAACTCCATTGGCAATATACAAATTCCATATGATACTATATACTCCAGTCCACCCGGGATAGCCCACATGTAGGTTAGCTCAACCGATAAGCTCAACTGGCAGTGTCACTGACAAAATAATTCAATGTCCTTCTGATACACTCCAGACCATCTAGGCCAGCCCACTATGAAGGTAGCTCAACCAGCAAGATCTACTACTAGCACAATCAATCATAAGTAATTTATTAGACAACAATAGATGATCTATCTTAGACCATAACTAATCTAGATTGGTGAATCATACATCAATTTGTGTTTATAACTGTCCAACAAAATGCATGATCTAGCTATCATTTTGGTAATTTGACCCTTCCATTGGGTCCAGAATGACCAAAAATCTTAAGATCAACTATTTGCTTATTCAGATCAATAATTATAGGGTTTAGAAATTGATAAATCAAAATTGACTATTCAATCTCACATGATTTGGCCATCTTTTGGACAATCTAACTCTTCTATTGGGTCCAGAAGGTCCAAAATCATTTCATTGAATTCAAAATGTTCAAAAATTTCAAAATTTACCATTGGATCACCCAAATCAGAGATCAGATGGTCTAGATATATCAAAAACAATCTGGACCGTCCGGACATCACCGTCCACTGGATGTTCCCACCATCATTGTCTGGGCGCTACGAGCCGGGCTTGGCTTGCTAAGCTGCCTACACTAGGTTTGGCCTGCTACTGGCGCAGGGCTAAAGCCTATGGTTGATTTGGATGGGCTAGCCTAGTGCCGCTGGGCTAGCCCATCTCCGTTTCCAAGCAACAGTAATGCCAACATTACTTAATAGGGACTTTCGTCCCTTACGCATTTTTTATTTTTTGTTAAATGTCATTTTCTAATAATCCAAAAACTTCCAAACTTTGGAATTGTATTCGTAAAATAACTATAACAAATCTAATCATCTAATGTGGTCCACAAGTGATCTATGAACCAAAAATTCAAAATATAATGATTTATATATCTATATATTTTATTAGATTTATCTAATCAAATGAAATCATCTTGACCCCAAATTTCTATCATAGGGTAATATCATTATTTAGAGCATATCCAACAGTTTAGATCTTGAATTTGATCATCATAATGAAAACTCAAAAATCACATTTACATTGACACTATTCATAGACGGTTTCTTGTCCTTTTCAAAAAAAAATAATTTCTTTGTTTTGTACATAATGGAATATACATATGTTATTCCATGAATCCAAGCCGTAGAATGTATTTTAATTGATGAGGGCTTTATTTCAAGACCAATATGTCATATGTAATTTTTGCATTTACACGAAATAACATGAAGTGAATTTTTAATATAGGCAACGTTTTAATTAAAATCATCACTCATTTCTCATCCAAAATTCATGAAATTAATATGGAAGCTAAGTATACATATGACAAACATATTAGATGGATCAGAATCATAATCCAAGCCTCACAAATAACTAACAAATTTATATTTTTGATTTGCTTGGAAATTCAACTTATTTTTTATTTCTAGCATATACAATTTTCTTCTATTCATCCCCTTATTTTTAGCACCATACTTGCATATAACAAATATTTATATCATTCAAAATTTCAAAAACAACAACGTAAATATATAGACTATATGGATATAAAAATTC
Source organism: Pouteria campechiana (assembly GCA_036873735.1). NCBI lineage: Eukaryota > Viridiplantae > Streptophyta > Magnoliopsida > Ericales > Sapotaceae > Pouteria > Pouteria campechiana. The sequence continues at coordinate 38,529 of JAYJMB010010565.1, forward strand.
TGCAAATTAAAAGGGGTATCTATCCATTTACCTCTATAATGACCCACAAAGGTTTTCTGATTGTTTCTCCTTTTTTATCATGACGTTTCACGGCAATAGCACCTCCGCAGCAGTAAAGCCTCCTTCTCTCTCTTTTCCTCTCTAGCTAACTTTCTAAATTCTCAATGTGGAGAAATTGATACCATGTAGCCCACACTGCCCATTATACACACCCATGCCAACTGACGTTGGCCATGCACTAACGCTGAAACTGGCTGTCTCCCACGCTCCTCACGCCACTGCCCCTCCCACACGCCGCATGTGGGAGGGATTTTAACCCGTTTAATACACTAAATAACATAAACTGTAGTGATAGTGACTGAGCGTCATAGCAGGTGGAGACTTCAAACTTACAGCATGTTTAGTTGCACTGTCCACTTACCCAGGATGGAAGAGAAATGCGATCTAGTTACCAACCTTACCAAAGTGACGAAAGCTGCTTCGGAAGCATACGCAAGCTTCTAGTAAAGACCAGGGGCTGACTAATAAAGAAATAAAAAGAACCAAGATGTTTTTGGCCATATCAACTACAGAGCTTTGTTAGATACCCTCCACCCACAAGGCATAATGTGGGGCTAGCACTACATTATCTGCATATCTTTTAACATATAAAATGAAAAATCATTTTTCTTCCATACAACGAATATTTTTTTCTAAATATTTTGTCAGATTGACCGTCCAATCATTATCCTGTTTATTTGGGGTGACATTGTCACTAAGAACTGCTATTGTCATGGGTAAAGGACTTGAAAACAGGTACTGATACTACCAACTGGATCTAACTCCTTGGGTTGCTATGGTGAATATGAATATATCTTTTATTGTGAAATCTCTATATTCATAATTGATGGACGTGATACCATGTCTGTTTGGGAATGGGTAAAAGAGGGAATAAAAAAAGTAATATGAAAAAGTAAGGAAAAAAAAAAGAAAATGATATGATGTCATAAGAGATAATAATTAAAAATAAAGTACAAAGAAACTCTTAGTATGAAAAGATGAGACATACTTATTAAAAATATAAATAATAATGAGAAAAAAATTATTGTTAAGTAGTTAAAAGAGTAAATCGCATCAAAATATATGAAAAACATGGCAAAGGGTGGAAACGTTTCTACCCTCCTTTTCCATTATCAAATAGAGCCTAAAGAATTTTAATAAATCAGTCATCGCAAACAAGCAAATGTTAGTCAAAAACAATCTTGCAAATGTAATCACATAACCAACTCTTGGAATATGTGATTAGTGTTGGAGATGAACGGGTGGCCAGCGCATGGATACAATACACCTTGCTTTTGAATTATGGCCAACCCCACTGTTCTCTAATTCGAATCGATGCACTAATTATACTATTATTTGGTTAAAGAAATATGTTATAATTATAAGATCATACCCAATACATGAGGCTCTAGTGAATTACGGGTGCAACTTGGGACAGTTAAGATCAAGTTTAGCTTGACCAAATCCTAATCCAAATTAGAAAATCTCTGCCTAAATTAAACCATAACTTATTTTCTAAAACCTTAACCCAAACCAAACTAAGTTTGTAAAAACCAAATTTAATTTGGATTGAAAATGGATTAACAATTCGGGTTAATAATTTGGATTGACAATTTAAATTAACGATTTTTATGTTTGCATATCACTTTAAATAAAATTTATCACTATTATTCTATTAAATAGATTTATTATATATAAATAATTAACTATGAAAATATTAGCAAATGTTAAAAATACTACCTACATAGTATCATAAATAATCGTTCAAAATATTGGTTTTTGAATATCATCAAAATCAATAGGTAAGACAATGCAATTTGAGAATCATTTTAAAATAAAAATTAAATTATATAGTTAATTCTAAATATAATTTTACATAGAAAGTATGATCAATTTAATTGTCATTTTTATGTATTTAAAATTTATTATAAGATAAAATATTGTATTATTATTTATGTTACAACCCACCCAAAAATGATTAGATCATTTAGCCTATTTAGATCATTTAAAACTTTAGGTTATATGGATTAAGTTATTCGGTTATTCATTTTAGGTTATTTTCGATTTAGGTAATTTAGTTTGGATTTGGGGTTATATGGTTTGGGTTATTCTTAACCTAAACCAAATAATATTATCAAACCGTCTCAGTTGAACCCAAATTACAATGTCCAAAACCCATAAAGTATCAATCCAAGACATATACGTATTTTCATTTTTTAGCAAGGATGTTTTCAAGCTTCGAATCCGCGCCACCAAGGACCAAGCAAGACACCTTACTAGCACCTGACGACGCCTCTAAAAGAAACAGCCTGAAATTTTTTATTGCCGAAAGAGGGAAACGAAAACACAGCATGTGAAGCCCAAATAATTTTTAACTTGCATACTGATGGCTTGTGATTTTATGGATATCCGGTCATTGCATCGAAAAGGAAAAACAGGAGGAAAAAAAAAAGCCACTGATGTTTCCTACTTTACGTGAAATTCCCTTTCAAATGTTGTCATTTTCATGTGTAACACAATCACATGTCGGTGCGCAGCAATATATAAGGGTCAGTGGTGAGAAATAATTACATTAGGCAATTCCAGGTTATTTACTACATATGGAATCCTAATCGACAGTCTATTCAAATGTGCAGTAGTTAGTGCACCTGAAACACGCAGTCATGCAATTGCAGTGAAATGGTGCTCTGTCCTCTATTAAGGTAATACAGCAGATTTGAGGCCCCTGTCTTTTCTCAGCTCATGCATCAATGTATAAAAATGTGGTGAGTCCATGTGTCCCACTGCCTTGCCTTTTGTAGTTGCGTTTGCATAATCTAGGTGACAAAGATTCAGCAACGATTTGAAATAAAAAGGTGGAAAATTCAAAAGGACATATCGAATACAAGCACTAGCCAAAAGATCAAAGAGTAATGACAGAAACATCTTTATTAATGCCCCCACCATCAAGTGGTTACAACATCATTCTTGGTGTCCACTTTTGTACAACAATTGCATGACTAATCTTCTCAACAACAGCTGCATCCTATTGAAGTTATCTTGAGAAAACAGCCTCTTTCAATGTGCGGCCGATGTCGTTTTCTCACCTTTGGGGCCCTTTTTTGTTTCATTGCATGGACTCTTCTTTCCCGCTGTTGTTACTGCTCAGCTGTTTAGATGGCATGGAATTTATGGATAGATTCCTGTGCTCTCCTTAAATCTGGTGCGGAACGAGTCAATTACATGAATAAGAATGATAGATACTTATCAATATTTAAAAGGTAATCCTGTGAAATGGGCCGTTTCCACTGCAAAATAACTAGGCAATTTCATAGACCCTCTTACACGTGTAAGCCTGAAACTAGTGTAGAACTTATACCCACTTCAACAATCCCTCTCACGTCCAAGCCCACTAAGATAATCAGACATGGCCTGAGACATGAACATAATAGAAACGTGAGGACAAAATCATTTTCACCACAAAAGCTGTGTGGTTACTCAGGTATTAAGTTGAGCAAGTAAACTTGGACATCTATCTAAATCGAATTATTAGTAACTGACGGTGAGACGAAACTCCTGTATAATCAATATGGTTTCTCGTTTTAAGCATTTTGATATGATACTAGGGATAGCTTGATTGGTGTGATTTCAACGGACTATCTTGGGGCCCTCAGCGTCCCAACTGCATGTGATCATTCCCCTTCAATAAATTATCTTGGTTAGCAAACTGGGTAGACTGTCCGAACGACTAAGAGACAAATAAAAAATTAACCAAGCCAATCAGCCATCTCAGGAAAGTGGAATTGTAGAAAAAAGAGACAGGAGCTGCTTTCCATGCTTTACAGGACCGTGGGATAGAAAGCTGTGTTTGGACATCCATGTTCTTTGCAGCACTCATGCAGTGGTGAAAGGTGTCACCCTCTCAAGTTCCATCTCCTATGGTTAGTTGAATTGCACAACTGGGTGTTTGGTGAAAACCTTCATTTTCCCAAAGACTAGTAGGAAGCATGATAAATGTGAAATGGGTAGCTGAGATTTCAAAATCTCACATGTGGAGCGTTTTATACATGCCCAAAAATCTGGTACTTGCGGGGACTGCACAAGCCAAGCGGTGGGTCCATCCAAACACATTGATTGGCTGTCGGCTCTTCACTGTATGAGAAAAATGACAGGGATCTCCCTGATCAATTGATTAGCTTGAGTTTGGAAAGGAAACATCTAGAAGGGGACCCACCCGTTGCCAAGCTTGGGTTGATGTGGACGCATGAACGCATGGTGGGGCCTCCTTTTCAGTTTTGCATACTCATATGCTTCGATTAGCGAAGAAAATCTTCCTTCAATAGTTACTTGAAGTTATCATGTCATTAGTTGATGCTTGAGATTACTCAAGTACCATCAGATGGGAAAGCTTTAGTTCCTGCTCTTAGGCTTGTTTTGCTCTGGGAGTGCACCAAAAGAGAGAAAAGAAGGGTAATAGATTCCTTTCCTTTTTAGCCTAATTCATTTAAACCTTGCGTATATAGGCTTTAATGAGGATGGCAGGATGGTAAGAATAGTTTTCTTCAACTAGACTTAATCAATCATTTGGACGTAGCTGGAATGGAAGAAAATGAATTCGGAGAAGTATTGAGGATAATTTCAGCCATAAAATGAATAAATTTAAAATAAATAAATGGGCAATCAATGAAAATCGGGTCGGAATTACTGAGTACATGCGCACAAAAATTTCTCCCCGCTACCCATGTTAATACACGTGCATGGGTTGGCTTTGGTTGGCCTAGCGCACAACCCACGCTAGCAAGATCGCCAACGCCCAGCGCCCAACACTAGCTAGCTAGCCAACCTGCAGGCTAGCCCAGACGGAATGGGTCCGGAACTGGCGGCAGCCGTCTTGGCGGTGACGATGCAGCCGTCATGGCGGTGACGATGGTTTCTTGCGGTGATGGTGACAGAGTAGACGGGCGATGGCTGTGATAGCGGCAGCATCCAAGCCCAGCAACCAGACAGCTCAGAGACCAAAGCCAGGTGTAGTTCGTCAGCAGCCCAAGCTTGATGGCCAGACGGTGCCCAGGCCGGATTCGCCGGTAGTAGCCTTGGCGGTACGTGGTTCGCCGGTCCGGCTAGTGAGAACGAATGACCAGATTTTGAATGTCTTGATCTAGGTCCCTAGAGCTCCATGTTTTTATACTCGGATAGTCGTTTTTTATATTTTTCGATATTCTAAACTCAATTGTAGTAATAGATTATCCAAAAAATGATCATATCATGAGATTACTATGGACAACTATAACAGATGAGATTTAGCTCTCTAAATATTGATGTTGTGGTCCACTTAGTTAGGATGTGATCTGAGATGATGGATCCGTTAGATTAGGTCAAATGATTAAATAATCAGGAGATTTTTATGCATTATGTCGATGTACTTGGGTTATGTGTAAATCTTCATATGATATATATTCCAAGTACATTTATTCTACTTACTTACTGAGTTTATAAACTCATGGTTTGATTATTCATTTCAAATAATGCAATTCATGGAGGATATTAGTTCATGAATTTGGATAGATGATGAAGAGTTCTTTAAAGTTATTGAAACACTTATTTATTTCCCTATCTTTATTAATTTTTATTTGAAGCAATAAATCAAATTATTTTCTTTTATTTATGATACTTTGTGGACAAATAATTATTGAATTGATGGATAATTTATATTTAGTGCAATAAATTAGATTATTTTCTTTTATTTATGATAATTTGTGGATATCTTTATGTTTTATGCTTGATCAAAAGTACGATATCTTGGGAGACTCACGAGCAAAAGCTATAATGGCCAGAAATATTGCATTTCTAGGGCTGGGGCATGACAAATATGCTAGTGCAAGAGTCTTATCAAGATGAGTCTTTGGTGTATTGGCAAGTGTCTATTTTATTAAGCTTCTTTGCGAGAGCTTAGCAAAATGAAGTTCTCCTTGAAAACTACTATAATTAATAACTTTTTATATAAAACTTCTTTTGTGTTTAATTTTCATTAAATAATATCTCATACATAATGCAATAATAGTAAGAAGTCATTTACTTTTCATTTAAATGGATTCCATTCACTTACATTATATCATTTAATTTGTGAAACATAATTTATTATGATAGCATGCCATTTATGGGGTTCCTAAAAAGCACACAAGGGTTTTTTGGTTGGCAAAAAATAATTTTTTCTTCAAAAAATAAAAATTTTAATTATCTTAACTATCTAAACAATATTATTTACTCAAAAATATTTATTTTTATTCACTTTATTGTTGAGATCATTTTTTATCCTTTTAATATTTTTTGTGTTTTTTCTTGCAAATATACCTATATTATTTTATAAATATTGTAAGCATATATCTTTTATTTAAAAAATTATAAATAAATTCATTTTGTTTGACATAAATTGGAAGTATATTTATATTGTTAGAGTTCTATCTCAATCCATTTAAAAAAAATCAATATTTTCAAAATACACTTATCTTCCTCCTCACTTAAAGTCCTATTTTTATACTTCATTTTCTGGCTTATTCGATTAAAGTAAGGAAATAGATTCTTTCATTTATAAAACAATTTTATCTTCCAAGCAATGATTTAATGTATATTTACTGTTAGGGAATTCTAACACAGATACTCAAATATCCAGTTGGCACTGTGCCACGTCAGATCCTGACTTTATTGGGATATCCATTTTATCTACTATGTAATCCTACGAGCCTCTAAACTCCTCCTCTAGTGAGAATCCCCATCCCGCTTACGTATAGGCTATGTACATATCCTGGCTATACACTTATGCTCAACTATAAATATATCTAGGTATGTGCCTCGAAACATAAGCTCTTACTCCTGTCCTATCATCTCTAAAAGGTCCCCTTACTGACTTGAGCGTCAGAGTGCTCATGCTGGGAATACCCCCAACATCCTCTAACCTTTGGTTCTAGTCTTGCAGGATTCTAGGCGAGATCTTCTCAATAGCCATATTAGTATTTCGTTTGGGGACAACCCAAACATTGACGCCATCTATGGGAATATTTTCAAATAAGCCTTAAGATGTCAAATGACATTCAAGGTCACACAAACGCTCTCTCTCTCCATGCTACAATCTCCAATATGCCTTCCTCTTTTAACCAAAACTGCAATATAACGTCACTTGGGGACTTGTTAGGCTAAGCTAGTCCAATGAGTCAATAGGTGATACAACAGATAATATCAGGCATGATGAAGCAGATGATATAATAATTCATGAATGATAAGGTAACCTTATGTGTGAAATTCCTCCTTAGTCATCCCGCCTCAGGCGGATCCGGTCGAGAATGGATCTCAAAACCATGCGACGGAAGGTCTCACACCAACCGCCTCGGTTCCTGGACCACAACTTGCCAATTTTCCCCCTACAGTACAACCGACAACCCCCATGATCCTTCAAGTTCTAGGGGGACCAGTGGAATAAGACACAGGTAATCGCCCGGTTAGGGCAGTCAATAGCACCTTAGAGCCGGTCCAAAGACAAGAAACCTACACCCAATAAATGAAGGCTTCATCTCATTCTGAGTCAAAAAGGCTCCCTGAAGACCGCACAAAGAGTTATGAAAGAAAGAACCCTTAGATGCATACAGAGAGGCAACACACGAAGCGTTCCCCTTTCATCTGCTAGAGGAACCGATTCCAAAGGGATTTAAAATGTCATCATTGGAAGCTTATGATGGCACCATGGATTTGGACGACCACCTCGCTAGGTACGATGGGCAAATGACCCTAGTAGGGGTCTAAAATGCTATAAAGTGTTGCACCTTCCCCCCAGCACTCAAGGGAGTGACACGATCATGGTACCAAATGTTAGCTCCGTAACCAATCAGCTCTTTCGATGACCTACAGGAGTAATTCTGGAAGTGCTTTATCAGCCAATGAAAGTAGATGAGTCATTGCTATCGGTAAAATAGAGATAAAATGAAACCCTTCACGAGTATGTTAATAAGTTCAATCGTCACTCTCTCGATATAAAGAGGTTGGACCATAACGTTGCATTGGAAGCACTACAGGATGGTATCTTGGACGCCAATATGAGGTATCAGCTATGCCTATAGCCCCCCAAAGACTAGTCAAAATTCTTTGAGGCCATAAACATTCACATTAAAGTAAAAGAAAACACCAAAAGGAGAAGGAGCTGCTCTCCCCCAAGATGCCGAGACAACCACTCTCCACCTAGACGTTGAACTAACCACTCCCCCTCAAGATGTCAGGATGACCGCTCCACTCCACAACGTCGGAATAGCAGGAGTTACGGGTCAGCCCAGGGCAGGCTGTCGAAGGCACCCATGACCACCCCCTTCAATCGTCTCACAATGCATGTACTCCACAAAATCCAAAAGCAGGGATATTGGATTCATAACCCACTTGCCATCAAAAGTAAATAGAGCCTTGACACCAAGAAATACTGCATGCATCATAAAGACATCAGCCACAATACAGAAGAATGTTCATATTAAAAGAAGAGATTGAGAATCTCAAAAAAGCGAAAGGTTATTGCACTGCCTGATAGGCAACCCTCAGAGGACACTAGGCAAGGGAGACAGTCAATTCCAAAATGAAGCAAACGTAATGAGAGATGACAAGGACACCGCAATGAAAGCGAATCAACCCATAATGGGAATCATCAACGTTATCACTAGCAGTCTTGTAATCAAGCCGTCAGTGCTTCCAAAACATGTGAACTTGGTCGGATAGAGTTCCAAACAGAAAAGGGAGGAAGAAAATTTTTTGATTATCTTCTCTAAGGAGGACATGGTGCGCGGATCTAAAGGATAGGATTACACGATAGTTATCGCGACAGTAATATCGAACTTCCATGTAAAAAGGATTATGGTGGATAACAGCATACCTACAAATATTCTATTCTACCATTATTTTAAAAAGATGCAAATTGGCTAGAAGGTGTTGTAGGCAGCAGAGGGGTGACTAACAAGCTTCACAAAAGATTGAGTATTACCAGAAGGCATCATCACTCACCCCTTCATGATAGGAGATGACCCCAAAAGGATTACCACACCCCTATATTTCATAGTAGTAACCATACCCTCAATATATAACAGTATCCTAGGACATCCGAGCCTCAACAAAATAAAGGCAGTGATATCTACATACCACTTGGCTATTAAATTCCCTACATCTGGCGAAATAGGTACAACCAGAGGAGATCGAAAGATCGCACAAGAGTGTTACAAAATATTAATGAAGGATAAGGTATCAAGGAAGATGCAGATTGATAACATGGATATCAAAGACGAAGAACAAATCACCAGGAGTGAGCCAATAGAACCATTGGAGATAGTTCCACCGGTTCTCGGCTCTGCGAAAAGAACAGTCCAGATCAGCTTCGCCCTAGAGGCCCCGCTCTACCAAGAGTTAATAAACTTACTAAAAAAGAACACTGATGTGTTTGCTTGGGAGCCCTTTGACATGCCTGGATTGGATTCGTCGATCATCTCACAGAAGCTAGTTGTCGATAACACCCACAAACCAATCAGGCAGAAGAAGAGACTATTCTCACATGAGAAAAAAGAAATCATCATAGTCAAAGGGGATAAATTGCTCAAAGATGGATTCATCAGACCAGTGCAGTACCTTAAGTAGTTAGCCAACGTAGTCATGGTGAAGAAAGTAAATGAAAAATAACACATGTTATGGACTTCACCCTCCTCAACAAAGCGTGCCTAAAAGACAGGTACCGTCTCCCTAACATCGTCTAATTGGTAGACTCCACCGCTAGCCACGAATTACTCACTTTTATGGACGCCTTCTCGGGGTATCACCAAATCCAAATGCATAAGCTTGACCAAGAGACTACCTTCATCACTGACGTTGGCACATTCTGCTACAAAGTGATGCCGTTTAGATTGAAAAATGTTGGAGCCACTTATTAAAAGATGGTGAATAAGTTATTCAAGCACCAAATCACCATAAACATGGAAGCGTATGTCTACAATATGTTGGTGAAAAGTAGGACCCGGAACCATCATCTCTAGGACTTGGAAGAAATATTTCAAACCCTCAGGAACTTGTAGTAGTATGAACTAGAAATGGCGAAGGGTGCTGTTGGGAGTCTTGCGATTTGATACGCATGGCGTACCAAGGACTTTCATGTTTGAAAAAATATGCCCTTCTCCTCTTATTTATTCGTCGGTGGTTTTGAGAGTGTTTTTGGCGGGTCCGTGTTAAAAAAAAACACGGATCGCTAAGCGCCTCTTCGATGAGGGTTTTTGATCCACCTTGCCCTGGCCCAGAGACGTTGGAAGCATTTCGGATCCGATGCTTCTAACGGGCCTTTTATTTCGAACTTTCGAAGGCACCGCCCTTTCGTGCCGGTTGGGCCTTCTTTGTTTTATTCGGCGATGCCATAAATGCCTTTAAATGACGTGGCGGCTGGTTTTCCGGTTTTCGTGCGAAATCGGTCTCTTCTTCTTCCGGTTTGGCCTTTTGGTTATCTGGTCTTCCACGAAGCCCTAGGCGGTTTTGCGGGAGGCGTTTATTTAAGCCGCTGTT